>CAUYUJ010018592.1:0-10000 GCA_963575745.1 Prorocentrum cordatum
CCTCCTCCTCCTCCTCCTCCTCCTCCTCCTCCTCCTCCTCCGTAGCCATTTTTGGCTCAAGGTGCAGGCGCCGGGGCCTGCGCTGGAAACGCGGCCGTTACTGTCGGACTCTCGTTTGTGCTGCGATGTCTGCCTCCGCTCTCATCGCAGACCTCCATGGCCAATGCTTGCGGCTGCTGTGCGGGCCGGGCGATGCGGATGCCGAAGGGCTCACGGTCGCAGCGCGCACCGCTAGGCGGGCCGGGCGCCTCTCGCGTTCCACCTACCGGGCCATGGAGCGGTTGGACATCGCGTTCCACGTCAACACCCACATCACCACGGCGAAGTCTGCCAAGTTCGTGAGGCAGCTGCGTGGTGATCTCACCGGTGCGACCGCTGGCACAACGCCGATCGAGCAGTCGGACGGCGTCGTCACGCCGATCGTGCTGGAGGAGAAGCTGGAGGACAAGTTCGAGTACGACAGCGCCGTTGGAGGCATTTCCGACTCCTCCTTGCGCGGCGATTTGATCGAGGGCCTCTCCGTACGGCTGGAGGCTATGGAGGCTGGGGTCGCCGACGCCCTGAATTGGCAGTCGCGGCACCTCGAGACGCTTCTCGCCTCCTCCCGCCTCGCCATGGCTCGTTTGAGCGACTGCGAGGCGAAGCTCGAGTGGGCCGAGGCCAAGGTCGACGGCCTGAGCCCGAGCCTGGACGAAGGTGACGACGGGGAGGGGCTCTACGCGGTCACCGCACCACCGGCGCGGGTTGCGGTCAGCACCATGGGCCTCGACGCGTCCGCTAAGGAGGTCGAGGCGCTGGAGCCCGACGTCAGTGCCGCCGCGGACCAGGTGCTGGAGGTCTTCGGCAACCCCGCCATGCGCAACACCCAGAAGGACACGAAGCTGCGGGGCGCGTTCGAGGACGGCTCCGAGGAGAAGGTCGAGGAGGCGATGCATGGGTACATCGCCACATTTGCCCTGCGCACCGCCCCGGTGGAGGATAAGCTGCAGGGCACGCTCAAGCACGGCTCCGAGGAGAATATCGAGAAGTACTTCGCGTGGACGCCGAAAGAGCGGCTCTACGCGGGCTATGGCGACCAGGAGATGATCGGGAAGGCTGCGCTGGACAAGCAGATCGAGCTTGAGAGCCTCGGCAACCCCACCACGATGAAGACGTACCCAGGCGAGGGTTGTGGCGGCCTGCTGCTCCCGCCTGTGCCCTCTTTCCCGAGCTTCGGGAAGAGCGAAACCGAGGTGATGACCATGAGCGAGCAGGGTCAAGGTCAAGGAGTCTTCCGAGGGCGAGCTCGAGGACCAATTACCGCCCGACGCTTTCGACGAGCTTAGTGCGTTCCTCGAGGCGGCGGCGGCGGCGTTAGAGCCGGCCCATTCGTATTCTCATGTGCTTTCGGCTCCGAGCGAAGGCTTGGAGCCCGCCTCAGCTTGATTCTGTGCTGCGCGTGGGGCGTGGCACAGACCCGTCACTGGCCGTGCCTGGACACTTTGTAGCTGGCTCGGCACCTTTTGGAGCCGCGGATGGCTCCTGCTCGCCTCTGGGGCTCCTGGGTCCTGGGCTTCCTGGGTCTGGGGGCGTTGGTTTCCGTGGGGCGTCTGGGTTCGGTTCCTGGGCTTCGGGCTCTCTGGCCCCCGGGGCTTCTGGGGTCGGGCCGTCCCCGCGGGGGTGGGGCGTGTGCCTTCCGAGATCCTTCCTGGGTCTCGGATGGCACTTGTTCCTGTCGGTGCCCTTTCTTGGGGTCCGGGGGCGTTCGTTTGCTCGTGGGGCGTTTTGGGTTCGGCTCCTGGGCTTCGGGCTCTCTGGTCTTGGGCCGTCTGGGGTCGGGCCGTCTCCGCGGGGGTGGGGCGTGCGCCTTCCGAGATCCCCTCCTGGGGTCTCGGATGGTGTTTGCTTCTGTCAAGTGCCCTTGTTTGGGGCGTGCTGTGCACGGCGCGCGCGTGGCGCCGTATTGGGCGCCGTGCACGGCTCGCGCATGGCGCCGACCTTACCCTGGGCTTGCGGGCCCCACAACGCAGGAGGAGAGAAAAACCTCCTCCTCCTCCTCCTCCTCCTCCCCTCCTCCTCCTCCCCTCCCCTCCTCCTCCTCCTCCTCTCACTCCTCCTCCTCCTCCTCCTCCTCCTCCTCCTTACCTCCTGCCTCCTCTCCCTCCTCCTCCTCCTCCTCCTCCTCCCTCCTCCTCCTACCTCCTCCTCCCTCCTCTCCTACTCCTCCCTCATCCTCCTCCTCCTCCTCCCTCCTCCTTCCGTCTCACCCCTTCCGTCCTCCTCCTCCTCCTCTCCTCTCCTCCTCCGCCTCCCCACCTCCTCCACCTCCTCCTCCTCCTCCGCATCCTCCTCCTCCTCCTCCCTCCTCCTCCTCCTCCTCCTCCGCCTCTCCTCCTCCTCCTCCTCCTCCTCCTGTTCCCTCCTCCTCCTCCTCCTCCTCCTCCTCCTCACTCCTCCTCCTCCTCCTCTTTCCTCCCTCCTCCTCCTCCTCCTCCTCCTCTCCTCCTCCTCCGCCTCCTCCTCCTCCTCCCTCCTCTTCCTCCTCCCTCTTCCTCCTCCTCCTCCTCCTCCTACCTCCTCCTCCTCCCTCTCCTCCTCCTCCTCCTCCTCCGCCTCCTCCTCCTCCTTCTCCTCCTCCTCCTCCTCCTCCTCTCCCTCCTCCTCCTCCTCCTCCTCCTCCTCCTCCTCTCGTCCGAGCCAGGCCTCCGCCAGGTCCGCGGGCGGCCCGTCCTTCCGGATCTTGCGCAACTCGCCGCGGCCCGCGCGCCAGCTGCCCGAGTAGACGAGGCCCTGCCTGCTCGGCCGCACACGGCCCAGCCGCTCGGAGACGTCGGGCCAGGAGTCCGAGGTCCTGCGGGACACGGCCCGCTCCGCCGCGAGGCCCGGGCCGAAGAGGAGGCGGAGGAGGAGGAGGAGGAGGAGGAGGAGGAGGAGGAGGAGAAGGAGGAGGAGGAGGGAGGAGGGAGGAGGAAGGGAGGGAGGGAGGGAGGGAGGAGGAGGAGGGAGAGAGGGAGGGAGGGAACGTAGGGAGGGAGGGAGGGAGGGAGGGAGGGAGGGAAGGAGGCAGGCAGGCAGGCAGGCAGGCAGGCAGGCAGGCAGGCAGGCAGGCAGGCAGGCAGGCAGACAGGGAGGCAGGCAGGCAGGCAGGCTGGCTGGCTGGCAGGCAGGGAGGAGGAGGATGAGGAGGAGGAGGAGCAGCAGCAGCAGCAGCAGCAGGAGCAGCAGGAGCAGGAGGACGGCGCCGACAAAGTCGTTGTGAATTGGGGTGCGCCCCATCATTCCAGCCGAAAGCAACCAGAAAATGAAACCGCGCGGGCGGGGGCGCCCGCCTGTTTGGCTCAGGGCAGGCGGAGGGCCCCGACGGATGCGGGCCGCGGCTGCGGGTTTCCTGGCCGTGCCAGCGGCCTGGCCTGCAAAAGTTCCCGCTGGCGGCCAAGAAATTTTGCTCAGCGTGTCGCGGCGGCGCCCGAGCGGCACGCTGTGCCTTACACGCGGCTGGCGTATCGCTCCGCTCCGCGGGACGGAAGGCTGGGAAAGGTTCGGGACGTTGACGCTTGGGGACCAGGAAGTGATCAGCGTGTCGGGGCGAAGCGTGGTGGGGGAAAACCAGCGGCGCGACACGCTAAGACAGAGTTCCCGACCGCAGGAGGTGCAAGGACAAGGTCCGAGGTTCGATGATCGACTATTGATTTTTCAGGATTTGTTCGGTTCTCGTCGGTTTTCCAGCCTCGGGGTGCCTTCCAGCGGCTGCCCCTCGCCGAGAGCGTTCCGGGGGTGCCCAGATGTCCCGAACGGCCGGTGGAGACCCGAGCTATGGCGCGAACACTGGACGATGAGGATCACTGGGGGGGGACCGGCTCAAGGGGGAACATCAACATGGAATCGGCGATGCATCGCCAATAGATCGGCGATACGCCCCCGAGAGCAAATCCGCACGCTCCTGGGCGAGGTAAGGCTATCGGGCCCCTATCGACGATCGGTTAGGGGTCGATGCGTCCCCCCCCGAGACTCTCCCCCCATGACGTTACCCCTGAAGTCCAGCTGCTGTGGACGGCACCCGAGTGGATGGAGGCATACTTGAAGAAGGTCCAATCTGGCATCGCGATCCGCCACCGTGCCCCCTGGCACGTTCCCAGACCTCCGAAGATGTGATTTGTTCGGTCCGGGGGTTTTCCTTGATTTCGGCCTCAGGGGTCCGTTGTGAATTGTCGAGAGAGCCCAGGAGGGGGGCGTCCAGGAGGGGGGGGTGCAAATCATGGCCGGAGGCATGTGCGCGGCCCAGGGGGGTGGGGCCGGGGACGTATTGAAGTAAGAAGAAGCGCTATGACATCTAGGGAGAAATCAAGGCGCCCACCATGATATCCAGCCCCCCTAATTATCACCCCCCTCTTGGCCGCCCCCGAGAATTGGGCCCCGAGGCCCTCAAAAATGAATCCGAAACAAAAAGCTGGCCCCGGGGAAAGGGTCTCAGAAAGAACGCGTTTCACGGGCGCTTGCCTTGGGAACATTCTGCGGCGCGTTTCGAACCAGGGGGTGTGCGCCCCCCCTCAACACTCGGCGCCTTCGATCAAAACCAAGGGGGCTCCCCTCCCCCCACCCGAACCCCACCCCCCCCCTTTCCAAGGGGGCAGGGCGGGGTTCAAACCCCCCCCCCTCGGCGCCGGCGCTGGCGCTGACGGCCGCCAGCAGCGCCCACGGCGGGGACGCAGCGACGATGACCAGAGGCAGCCCAGGGGGGGGGTTCAAACCCCCCCCCTCCCCTCCCAAGGAGGGGAGGGGTTCAAAACCCCCTCCCCCTTCGGCGCCGGCGCTGGCGCCGGCGCTGGCGCCGGCGACGGCGGGGACGCAGCGACGATTATCACCACTACCACCACCACCACTACCACCACCACCCTCTCGCCTTCAACCCACCCGACCACCACCACAACCACCACCACCACCACCACAGCCCACCAACCACCCCAAACCACCACCACAACCACCACCACAACTCACCATCAACACCACCACTCCCACCACCACAAAAACCCACCACCACTACCAACACAATCTACAACACCGCCACCACCGCCACACCAACCACCACCACCAGTAGCACAACCCACCGCCACCACCACAAACCACCACACCACCACCACCACCGCCACCACCACCACCACCACCACCACCATCACCCAAACAAACGTCCACAAACCACCGCCACCACCACAACCCACCACCACCCACCACCACAAACCACCACCGCCACCGCCACCACACCACACAACCACCACCACCACCACAACTCCACTCACCATCACCACCACCACAAAAACCCACCACCACTACCACAATCTACCACACCACCACCACCACCACCGCCACAACCACCACCACTACCAGCAGCACAACCCACCACCACCACCACAAACCACCACACCTCCACCACCGCCACCACCACCACCAGCACCACATCCACAAACCACCGCCACAACCACAACCCACCACCACCACCACAAATCACCACCACACCACCACCAAACCACCACCACCACCACAACCCACCATCACCACCACCACCACCACATACCACCACCACACCACCACCAAACCACCACCACCACCACCCACCGCCACAACCACCACCACCACAACAAACCACCGCACCACCACCACAACAACCACCACCACCGCCACCACCACAACCACCACAACCCACCACCACCACCACCACCGTCGTCATCGTCGACGCTCCCCGCCACGGCCGCCCGCCGCCGCAGGCGCCGGCGCCAGCCCAGAAGTGGAAATCGTCGTCCCCGCCGCCGTCGCCAGCCGCCGTCGACGCAAGCGCAGCGCCGGCCCGAGGGGAAGGGAAGCAGGGGGGGGGGTCGAACCCCCCCCCTCCATCCAGGGGGGGGGGGTCCGGTTCCAACCCCCCCCCTCCTAGCGACCACAGAACGCGCTCTTTCGGGTCTCGGGAGCTCTGGGGCCGCGCATATGGAAAACAAAAAAAAGTGTCTCGTCGGATGTCTGGGCACGCTGAAGCGTGGCAGGACGCCGAGTGTTGTCTGGTACAGTAGGGGCCCGACCACAAGAAACCTTCCACGAGAAAACCAACCCTGAGACCCCAGGACGTCCATTGGTTTTTCTGTGGGAACGTCGCGCTCTCCACAGCAAAACCATCGAAACTCAAGAAACCCAGGGCACCCTGAAGGCAAGCAGGGTGTTTCTTGGCATGGGTCTCCACCGTAGTCTTCTGAGGCCCCCCCTCTCTTCAGTTGCGTGATAATGGACCCCTAACTAAAAAAACCAGACTGCCCATGTTGAGTATAAACTGATAGCTGTCTCTCGCTGAAGTGTTAACTGGGAGCCGCGTGTACATGCCACTCCCTGACACTTGCCCCGAATTGTTGCCGCCGCGGTCGCCGCGGCGACTTCCAAAACCGACCTGGAGGTTTGGTTCGGGGTCGGATATCGCGTATCGACACGGTGGCGCCCAGCCGCATGCGCCATGCCCCCTCCCTGCTCAGCTCTCCAATGCTCCCCAGATTGCCAGGAAAGACGGCCCGCCCCACGACGGCCTTCAGAGCCCCCCCAGACGGCCAAGACAGCCCCCAACAGGTCTGGCAGGGCCTCGAAACGGCCCAGCAGGGCCCCAAGACGGCCCAAGAGGGCCCCAGGACTGCCCCACAGGAGTTCACGACAGCCCCCTAGAGGGCCCCGAGGGCCCCAAGACGGCCCCAAGATGGCCCAAGAGGGCCCCAAGAGGGCCCCAAGAGAGCCCCAATGGGACCCTTAAGACTGCCCCCACAGGAGCCCACGACAGCCCCCCACACGGCCCAAGCAGAGGGCCCCTATCAAGCAGCGCAGGGCAGGAGGTGCCGCGCGCGACGGCCGTCTGGGCGGACGCCCGACTCGTCGCCACACGGAGTGACTCGCTTGTACGAGGAGGAGGAGGAGGAGGAGGAGGAGGAGGAGGAGGAGGAGGAGGAGGAGGAGGACAGGGAGGAGGAGGAGGAGGAGGAGGAGGAGGAGGAGGATGGCGGAGTTGCCGCAGGCCCGCCCGATATCTCCGCGACCCTCTTCCGACGACGTGCCGTGCAGCGGCACGCCCGCCGGACGTGCGCAGGGCGGGTCGACCAGATCTCCGCGCCAGGCCATGGTGAACTCGCCCCCGAGCTGCTCCAGCTCGTCTTGGACATCCGGGGCGCCGAAGAGGGGTGGCCAGGAAGAGGAGGGGATGCTCCGCACGGCCGACCTGAGGCACGTGCGCGGACGAGCGGGGGGCAGGGAACGCATGAGATGAAGCAGAAGAAGAAGAAGAAGAAGAGGACGAAGAAGAAGAAGAAGATGAAGAAGGAGAAGAAGGAGAAGAAGAAGAATCACCAGACAGCTCGCTCCTTGGCCCCCCGCCAGCCCCACGCCAAGGGGCGAGCACATATATGGGCGCAGCACCGCGCTGCATGATGCGCCCCGAACCCCAGACCAACGAATTGAGCCTTAGCCCAATGCCGAGCGTGATCCATATTCCAATACTGTGGCTGCATGATGCGCCCCGAACCCCAGACCAACGAATCCGCCGATCACTCCTGACCGCCCGTGCGTGGCACATGGAACTGCTTGGTTACATCTGGAAAGTATCCTCACCGCCCTGGCATAAAACTGCCAGCAAAATATCCTCACACCCCTCTCATAAAACTGCCAGCGATATCCTCACCCCCTGGCCTAAAACTGCACAGGACAGGACAGGATGCAGCGCTGCGGGTGGCACCGCGCCCGTGCCCCTGGAGGGCAGCCTGACTCGCTCAATGAAAAACAGCATCGAGAATCAATCTGCGTAGCGCTGTCGGGGCCGCCCTGGCCTAAAACTGCCAGCGAAATATCCTCACCCCCTGGCCTAAAAATGCCAGCGAAAGATCCTCACACCCCCTGCCTTAAAAATGCCAGCGAAATAGCCTCACCCCCAGAAATAAAGCTGCCATCTAACGGCTTTGGTGATTCAGTTCAGTTCTGTCAGTCTGTTCTGTCAGTCAGTTCTGTCTACTTCCCGAAAACCAAACTACGGGCTGCGCCCTTAAACAAAAAGAAGAATAATAAGAAGAATAATCAGAAGAAGGAGAAGGAGGAGAAGAAGAAGAAGAAGAGGGGCGGTGATATCCGGGACTGTTCATGGCCCCAGCCGCGCAGCCGTGCTATCCACACACCCCTGGCCTCAACCCCCTCTCTTGGACGCCCCCGAGGATGAGCTCTCCGTGCCTCCCCAGGGTGCGCTCGACGTTGTAGAAGGTGTGCGGCGAGGCGCCCCAGTCGGCCGAGGAGCGCAGCTCCGCGGCGCCCGCCCTGCTGTCCCACTCCACGGTGAGCAGACTCGGCCTGCAGATCGCCTTGTTTGCGACATCCACCGCCGCGGAGAAGTTGCTGGTTATCTTGGTAGGGAAACGAAAAATTGACGAACCAACGACACACACACACACACACACACACACACCCATACCCATAGGGGGGTCGGAGAGGGCTATGGGTACGTGTTGTCGGATGGGGGTCCCCGCTCGAACGGGAGCGTTCCCCAGGGTCCGACAACCCGCACCCATACCCATAGCGAGTCCTCCTCCCAACGACCGCCCCTATGGGTATGGGTGTGTGTTGTTCGTTCGTCAAAAATGACATCAATATCACAACTCGGAGGTCCGCGCGGACTTCTCGGATCGGCGTTGGAGCCCCCTCCCTGGCGCGCGGAGCGCACAAGGGGCTGCGCCGGAGGCGCCGCCAGGGGTCTCCAGCGCCGATCCGAGAAATCCGCGCGGGCCTCCAAGTCTTCATGTTTAGGTCATCTTTCGTTCCCCTCCTTGAAGTTGAACCGCAAGTCCTCCCCCTCCGAGGCAGCCTTGCTACCGACGAGCGACCTCTGGGCGACGGGATCTGGGGCCAGGAGCGGTGTGCATGCCTCCCTGGCCAAGCCAGGAGGGCGTGTGCACCGCTCCTGGGCTCAGGGTGGGCCAAGCCATGGGGCAGTGGATGTGTACAGATCCCGCCGCCCCACGGCCTGTTGCCGAAGCGGCGGTCCAGGTAGGACGCGAACGCCGGGTAGTCCTGGGAGCACCTGCCCAGGTCCAGCAGCGGCTCACCGCCCGACCTGGCCCAGCCTCCTGGCGCCCGCTTGTGGTGGCGGAAGAGGTCGGCGTTCTGCTGCGCGCGGTGCGCCTCGTTCACCGCGGCCTCCTCGGCGGCGCCCGGCTCGGCCGCGGCGGGCACGGCCCCACCGGGGGGCGCGGGCGGGCCCCCGTGGGCGGTGCTGGGCTCCGCCGCGGCGGGCCCTGCCCCGCCAGTCGCCGCTGGGGCCGCGGCGCCACCTCGGACGGGCACGCATGCGTCCCCGCCCCATTTCGGCGCACTATTTACGCACTTCGTGGCCCCAAAAAGAGATCCACCAAAGGCGACACCCACAACGGCGGTACTCACAATTGCACATGGTTCGGCCATTTGTTTCGGGGGGGGGCTCTTTGCCCCCTCCTCCCCGAGTCGCCGCTCTATACGCGGCTCGAAACTAGGTCCGGGCCGGGGCAGAGTCGAACCGGTACAGAGCGCCGCGCAGCACAAGCTGCCCTGGAGCCGGCGGCCGCACGCCACGGCCCGTTTGTGCAGCGCTTGGTATCGGGAGGCCGGGCGCGGGGGGCGCGGCAGGCGGGCCGATGCTTGCACAGTAGGGGGGCGCGCGGGTCTTGCCGAACGGCCGCCGGGGACCTGGGTCGAACATCGAGGATCTCTGAGATCCAGGGGTCTTTGGAGGACGCAGCGGGCGCCGCGGCCGTTCTGGGACTCAGCCCCACCCCACCACCTCCAGGAGCCTCGGCACTGCTGCTGCTGCCCCTGGCCTGGCCCAGAGAGCAGACGATCTGCAGGTTCATGCCCCAGCCCTCGCTCGACTCCGCTCGCTGTGCGCACACCTGTGTCACGTTGGCCACCGAGATGTGGAAGACGTCGGCGCTGCTGGAGAAGTCCGCGTTTACCCGGATTCCTCGGTCGCCCGCGTCCACCGCGCACG
>CAUYUJ010018592.1:22500-75000 GCA_963575745.1 Prorocentrum cordatum
AAAACGCTTCAGCGAAAAAAAACTCGAACCTCGAGGATCGAAAAGAGAGGAGGAGGAGGAGGAGGAGGAGGAGGAGGAGGAGGAGGAGGAGGAGGAGGAGGAGGAGGAGGAGTTTTTGACTGCACTTGGCTCGTTGCAAGTAGCTTGAGCTGGGTGGCCGAGGTCGGCCAGGCGGCAGACAGAGCCCGCCTAGCGGGCACAGCAAAGGTTCTCCGCTCCTGGTCCGTCCGCAGGCAAAAGCGATTCTTCGCCATTGGACCTGCATGATGGGCGGGGGAGGTATTGGCACCGAGGGGGAGGGAGAGGGAATGATAAGAAGAGAGGGGATCGGTGCCGTGCGAGAAACACTGGGCGCGCCATCTAGGCGTTGCCCTATGCGGGCAGCGCTGAAAGACCGAGAGCAGCAGAGCTGGCCTCAGGGACGGCCACCTGGGAGCATGGCTTAGCCATGGAAATGAGCGGGATGAGTAGGAAGAGGGCCAAAATGGCCTTGCCGCGCTGTATGGCGGCCGTGGCGGAGCGGACCAGGAGGGAGAGGCCGGCGTTGCCGCCAAGAGTCTAGGAAGCCCCATCGGTAACGCACGTGACCGGAAAAGGGGGCAGGTGAGAGAGCGCCCGTGCTGTGCTGGGCGTCTTGGAGTAAACGTGGTAAGAGGGGAGGGATGAACATAAGGGAGGAAGAGGGATGATCTTGTCCAGCCAAGCAGCGCTAGGGCGCGATAGCTGTCAGTAGAGGTACTCCCCTCTGACGGCCAGCATTAGCCGATAATTGCTCGGCAGGTGGGATGTACTGAGGCGGCATCTTTGCTAGCCGCAATAGCCAGGAGACTAGGAAGCCCCATCGGTTACGCATGTGACCGGAAAGGGGGCAGGTGAGAGAGCGCCTGTGCTGTGCTTGGCGTCTTGGTGTAAACGTGGTAAGAGGGGAGGGGAGAACATATGGGAGGGAGAGGGATTATCTTGCCAAGCCAAGCAACACTAGGGCGCGGTAGCTGTCCGTAGAGGTACGCACCTCTGATGGGCAGCCTTAGCCGAGAGTTACTCGGCGGGTGGGATGTGCTGCGGCGGCAACTTTGCTTGCCGCAGTATCGACTCAGCCGTGGCGAGTCTGCGAATTGCGCTGTGAGCATTGCTCTGACCGCTCTGCTGGTAGCGAGGCTGCTCAAAAGTGTCGCTTTGGCCTGGCCGCACTGCTGCGGCAAGAATGTGTGAAACTAGAGACTGGTGCTGGCTACAGCTCTTGCAGCTGGCCCGCCCTCTGGATGGGGCTGAAGAAAAGATCTGAAGGGCCCGCTGCGACGAGACTATAGGACAGCTCGGCCGACCTTAGATTGGAGCAGCATAGCTCCTCGCTGGTGAATTACGGTACGTGTGGCTGGCTAGGGCTATCTAGGTGGTGGGCTGCCGATATAAGCAGAGACTAGGGTATTAGGCTAGCCCACCACCTATGAAGACTCAGCCGTGGCGAGTCTGCGAATTGAGCTGTGAGGACGAGCAGGAGGAGGAGGAGGAGAAGCAAAAGGTGTGCAATTAGAGGTAGTATAGCTGTCGAGGGAGGACAAGTGTCTCGGATATGCGAAACGGGAGATTACTAGAAAGGGTCGTGAGCCAGAATGGCTTGAACCAGAAAAGGCTTGGAGTCAAAATGACTTGAGACAAAATCATCCCAGGTCTAGTCTGGGAGCGGATGGGGGGGACGCCCTTGTAGACACGCTGAACACATCAAGTCGTGCACGAATACCAGCCTCCAGACGGCCCAAAACGTGAAAAACCTGGCCGTCCCAATTTTGCTCGAGCCGATCGGTGTCGGGGCACGGCCACGACGACGACGACGACGTCGACGACGCCGACGATAGCGACGACACGGCGACGATGGCGGCGACGGCGACGACGACGACGACGACGACGTCGCAAAGCTGCAAACGACGACGACGACGACGTCGCCGACGACGCCGTCGACGACGGCGCCGACGACGGCGCCGGCGACGACGCTAGGGAGGCACCAACTATACACCAACACCGATCCCGGCCCAGATCAACCTGGGCCCAGGATCGGTGCGTACGCCCTCCTGCCACGGGCAGAATGCACATCCACCGATCCTGGGCCTAGGATCGGCCTGGGCTGGATCGGTGTAGGTGTATAGTTGGTGCCCTCCGAGACGCCGGCGACGCCGCGCGGCAGAGGGGCGCGCGGGCGGCGCGCGGCCGCGCACCTTGGACGGAGGCGGCCCCGACGGCGGGCCGAAGCCGGCGCCGTCGGGCGCCGGCGGCGCGCCTGGGGGGGGGCAGGGGGGCGGGGTGCTGGCGTGGGCGTCGCAGCCTCCTCCTCCTCCTCCTCCTCCTCCTCCTCCTCCTCCTCCTCCTCCTCCTCCTCCTCCTCCTCATCATCATCACATCCTCCTCCTCCTCCTCCTCCTCCCCCTCCTCCTCCTCCCCCTCCCCCTCCTCCTCCTCCTCCTCCTCCTCCTCCTCCTCCTCCTCCTCCTCCTCCTCCTCCTCCTCCTCCTCCTCCTCCTCCTCCTCCTCTCCTCCTCCTCCTCCTCCTCCTCCTCCTCCTCCTGGACGTGGACTGTGTGCGTGTGTGTGCGTGTGTGTGCGTGCGTGTGTGTGTGTGAGTGTGTGCGTGCGAAGTCGAGCTCTGCGCGCTTGTCTATCCGCGTGGTGCTCCGTACGCCTGTTTGGCGCTCGGTGCGCTGGCCCTCGGGGGCGAGCCGGCTCGAGCTGCTTCGAAGAGCGGCCCTCGGTGCTGCCTCGTGGCAGAGCTGCGTGGTCGTGCCTTCCCTGCAGGCCTGCGCGCCCCCGCGCCGGGCCCCAGCAGACTGGGCTGCCAGCGATGGGGGGGAGAGGGAAGAAGCAGGCAAACGACGACGAACGCACAGGCGGGAGGCTTGAAGTCGGGCGTGTCCCCCATACAGGGGGATTGTCGACGAAAAATCAAAAATATTCACAAAATACCCCCCCCCAAAAAAAAACATCCGAAATGGTTAAAAAATACTGACAAAATAGTCCCCAGACTATTTTGTTGACTGTCTTTGAATATTCCCCCTGTAGAGGGACAGGCCCGACTCAAGGGAGCCTGGGGCCTGTGGGGCGGGCGGGAAAGGGGCCGGGCGGACCGGCGCAACGTCAGGGCCTCTGAACGGGGATTCTGACAAACCAGGACGCTGGCGCGCCCTCCGCCTCCTCCTCCCTTCTCCTCCTCCCTTCTCCTCCTCCTCCTCCTCCTCCTCCTCCGCCTCCTCCTCCCTCCTCCTCCTCCTCTCCTCCTCCCTCCTCCTCCTCCCTCCTCCTCCTCCTCCTCCTCCTCCTCCTCCTCCTCCTCCCCTCCTCCTCCTCCTCCTCCTCCTCCTCCTCCTCCTCCTCCTCCTCCTCCTCCTCCTCCTCTCCTCCTCCTCCTCCTCCTCCTCCTCCTCTCCTCCTCCTCCTCCTCCTCCTCCTCCTCCTCCTCCTCCTCCTCCTCCTCCTCCTCCTCCTCCTCCTCCTCCTCCTCCTCCTCCCTCCTCCTCCTCCTCCTCCTCCTCCTCCTCCTCCTCCTCCTCCTCCTCCTCCTCCCTCCTCCTCCTCCTCCTCCTCCTCCTCCTCCTCCTCCTCCTCCTCCTTCTCCTCCTCCGCCTCCTCCTCCCTTCTCCTCCTCCGCCTCCTCCTCCTCCTTCTCCTCCGCCTCCTCCTCCTGTCGAATCAGGACGTTGGAACGTCCTGATTCGACAGCGTCGACCATCAGAGGTCTCGACCCCTTCTCCGGAACAGGCTGTTCGTCCTGAGTCGTTGTATGACGGCCCCCAGGCCTGGCGAGGGCCCTGGGAGGCCGAAAATGGCAGAGACCGTCAGTCGCGATGTCTTCGCGGCGCAAGGGGATCTGGATGGGGCGGGGCATTCTCCTCTCTTCCGCTCCTCCAGGCGAAACTCTCACAGTCGTGGTCAGCAATACCCCGGTGGAGGGGTCCCTGAGGGGCAGCGACAGGGGGGTGCTGGCCTACGGGGGGGACACATTGACCTGCAATCGGCGATGCATCGCCGATAGATCGGCGACAGGACCCCGATAGCAAATCCGCACGCTCCTGGGCGGGGTGCCCCTTATCGGCGATCAATGGGCGATTGGGAGTCGACACATCCCCCCCTATTTGAGCAGGGACCGACCATCCCAGCACTCTTGCAGGCCTACCACGAAATTTCTCTTAGAACCCAAACTTGTTCCAAGAGCAAAAACGGTGCTCTTAGAAGAAACCCGATGTGCTAAAACAAGGCAGTCTCAGCCAGAAATGCTCTGAGAGCACTTCGCGCAGACCACAAGAGATTACTAGAACATCATTTGGTGGACCTCGGGCTTCTTGCGCAGCGTCGACCCCCAAAGGTCTGGACCCCTTCCCTGGGACCGAGTCTTCGTCCTGACTTGTTTCTGGACGGTCCTGGCGCCCAGGCAGGGCCCCCAGAGATTATTATGTAATTATTGGTGGCATTATTCTTGTTACTATTAATGCTGGTATTGTTATTATTCCTAATCGTCTTCGTACTAGTCTTATGCTTCTTTTTAGTATTCCTCCTCATCCTCCTCCTCCTCCTCCTCCGCCTCCTCCTCCGCCTCCTCTATCTCCTCCTCCTCCTCCTCCTCCTCCTCCTCCTCCTCCTCCTCCTCCTCCTCCTCCTCCTCCTCCTCCTCCTCCTCCTCCTCCTCCTCCTCCTCCTCCTCCTCCTCCTCCTCCGCTTCCTCCTCGGCCGAAAGTAGCAGAAGACAACCTCCCGTCGTGACTTCTTCGCAGCGCGAGGGGGGCTCTGTGAGGCGAGCCAGGACGCCCCGCCACTGCCCGACCTCTGCCCATCCCCCCCCCCCACCATCGCTGCCCCCGGGAGCCCCGACCCCTGCCTCTGGAGGAGGAAAGAGGAGGAAGGAGGAGGAGGAGGAGGCGAGAGCGTCCCCAGAGGTCCCTTGGTCAAGCTACCCTTGCCCCTCTGCCGCTGCCCGCTCGAGCGCCCACGGCAAGTCGTGGCAGGAGGAGGAGGAGGAGAGGAGGAGGAGAGGAGGAGGAGAGGAGGAGGAGGGGGAGGGGAGGGGGAGGGGGGGGAGGAGGAGGAGAGGAGGAGGAGGAGGAGGAGGAGGAGGAGGAGGAGGAGAGGGAGGAGGAGGAGGAGGAGGAGGAGGAGGAGGAGGGAGCGGGAGGGGGGGGGGAGGAGGGGGGGGGAGGAGGAGGACGAGGAGGAGGCGCTCGGCGTGCCCGGGCGCCGGCCGCTGCCGCCGACGGCCCTTGGCTGGCGGGCACGCACGACGGCGACGGCGACGACGACCACGACGACGACGACGACGACGACCACGACGACCCCGACCACGACGACGACGACGACGACGACGACGACGACGACGACGACGACGACGACCACGACCCCGACCACGACCACGACCACGACGACGAATGTGGGCTCATGATTTAAAAACTCTGAGAATCTTCGGCCCGTCGGCCTCGTCTGCCCCGTCGGCCGTCGGGGGCCGCGGCTGGAAGAAGGGGGAGGGGCACGATTGAAAAAAACAGTTTCTGGGCCTGGGGGGGCGGATTTTTGAAGAGCAGCCTCCCCGACGCCGGTGCGTGATTGCGACCCCCTGGGGAGTTCGGACCATCAACCCACGTTAGGGGGGCACTCCCCCTCCCCAAAACTCCAAGGTTGGCACGCGCGGAGGAGACCGAAGTCGACGTGCAACTCATCAGGCCCACCGCCAACTTCGAACATTGGGGGGAGGGGAAGGCGGTGACCGATGACTGTGGCATGAGTGTTCGCTATTCTTTTCCGAGGACTGTACAGTCGAGGCCTTGACCTAAGGAAGCCTAAATAAGGAACGAGGCCCCTTTTTTCCATCAGTTAAACTTCGATTTCCGATCGAAAACAAAAAGAAAACCTGAAGCAAGCTGCGAAACACTTAAGGAACGCGGAGCCCCTCCCCAACCAAAAGGGTTCCTTCTTCAGGGCCCCGACTGTATCCCGAGACCCCCTCGCGCCATGGACAAAAAGCACGACGGACGCGTTTCAATCTTCGGCCCCTAGGGGCCCTCGCCAGGCTCCGGGACCGCCAGAGAACGGCTCGGGATGAGGAGCCAGTCCTGGGGGAGGGGTCGAGACCTCTGGGGTGACGTCGGGGATCTAGGTCTGACGGTATGATTCTGTTCACTCCCGAGGTTTTTCCTCGATTTCGGCCACCAGGGGCACATTATTGCTACCCTACCAGCTGCGCCTCGAAATTCTGGTCCGGACGCATAGCCGCGGCTCGGATCTTCGACGATGTGGTCTTGTCCAATCCGGGCGTTTCTCCTAGATTTCAGTTCCTGGGGCGCGTCATCGATACCCTACCCGCTACCCGCTTCCCTTTCCTCGTTTTCGCCTTTTGGGCCTCCTGGGAGGCCCTCGTCGCCACGGCTGGATTCGCCTAGGGCTTGGCTCCGCGGTCAGCCGCGGCTCGGATCTCCAACAATATGATTTGTTCAACTCGGCCGTTTTTCCTCGATCTCGGCCCCAAAAGCCCGTCATTGCTACCCTACCCAATGCCCGCTCCACTTTCCTCGTGTTCGCCTTTTCGCGCCTCCTGGAGGCCCTCGTCGCCACGGCTGGATTCGCCCAGGGATTGGCTCCGGATCTCCGACACTATGACTTGTTCAACCTGAGCGTTGTTCCTCGACTTGGGCCCCAGGGGCCCGCTGTTGGGCCCCGTGGCAATCAAAAATTACCCGGGGACGTACCCAACCCTTACTAAACATGTGGCGACTATACCCAGAACCGCTCAATGCGAACGAACATGTTGAAGGAGCCGCAGTACGTAGAAGCAACCAGAAGCGAAATCAGAAGAGAGCGGCAGCGAGAGCAACGATTAACACCACGAGGGAGCTGTAGACCAAACGCCCAAAAGTCTCACCAGCCCTCTGGGCGTAGGTGGTTCAGGGAGTTTCCTCTTCCGTCTGCCCTTCTTCCCCTTCGGGGAGGGGTTTACCCCTCCCCCTAACCCCCTCCCCTGGACCTGGACGGGGGGGTTCGCTGGTAGTTGTGAGCGTCCAAGATGGCCCAAGATGGCTCCAAGAGGGCCTCGGAGAGCCCAAGATGACCTCCAAGATGGCTCAAGACAGCCCAAGACGCCTCAAGATGGCCCCGAGGATGCTCCAAAAGGCCCCAAGACCGCCCCAAGACGACTCCAATTGGCCACGTAGCCTCCCAAGGAGGCCCCCCAAGAGGCCAAAATGGCTCCAAAACCTGGGGAAAATTAATGTGTTTTGCTTTCTCGCCTTTTCGCTTCTGATGGCCATTCGAGGCCTCAAGATGGTTCCAAGAGGGCCCAAGAGGGCCCCAAGAGGGGCCCAAGATGGCCGCAAGACGGCCCTAAGAGCACCCAAGAGCGCTCCAAGAGCGTCCCAAGAGGGGTCCAAGAGGCGATTTTAGAGGCTCCCGAGGGGGGGCGCTAATTGGGGGACCCCCTTCCTTTGATCGATCACCTCCAAGATGGCCCCAAGAGCGCTCCCAAGGCTCCCAAGAGCGCCCCAAGAGGGCCTCAAGAGGCGCCCAGGAGGCCCCAAGAGGTCCCCAAGAGGCCCTCAAGAGGCTCCCTAGACCCCCAAGAGGCCTCAAGAGGATCCCCGAGGCATCCAAGAATCCCCCCGGCGCTCCAAGAGGACTCCAAGACAACTTCCAAGGGACATCCTAGGAGGCTCTTGTGCACGTCATTGTTCTTGTTCCTTCTCATCTTTCTCCTCCTCCTCCTCCTCCTCCTCCTCCTCCTCCTCCTCCTCCTTGTCGGCCTACTCCTCCTCCTCCTTCTCCTCCACTTTATCAGCCTCCTCCTCCTCCTTTCCTCTTCGCTTCCTCCCCCTCCTTATCCTCCTCCTCCTCCCCCTCCTCCTCATCATCCGCCTATTCCCCCTCCTCCCTCCTCCCTCCTCCCACTTTTCCCACCTGCTGCTCCTCCTCCCCCTCCTCCTCCTCCTCCTCCTCATCCTCCTCCGACTCCTCCTCCATCCTCGCCCTCTTGGGTAAGACGGGTCCCCCAGCCCTTTCCTACTCTGTATGCTCCCTCACTTCCCTGATCACCGCAATTCGCCTGGGCATCGTTTTTGGATGGGCTGGTGTGGATACTCGAAGCGTCAAGATTGCAAACAGAAGGGCGCGGCAGCCAGAGCAACGAGAAGAACCAAGCACCCAAGAGTTGCAACAAAAGGGCGCGGCAACGCGAGGAACCAGAAGAATCCAAAAGTGGGAACAAAGGGGCGCGGCAGCAAAAGTAACGAGAAGCACCCAGAAGTGGAAACAAAAGGGCGCCGTAGAAAGAACAAAAAAGAGCATGGAAACAGAAGGGCGCGGCACCGAGAACAAAGAGAAGCACCCGAAAGTGAAAACAAAAGGGAGAAGGGCGCGGCAGCGAGAGTAAGCACAAGCACACAGAAGTGGAGACAAGAGGGCGCGGTAGGAAAAGCGCCCAAAAAGAGAAACGCAAGGACGCGACAGCAAAAGTAACCAGAAACGCCTAAAGATGGAATCAAGAGGTCACTCGACCTTTTCCAACATCATCCTCCTCCTCGTTCGTCATCCTCTCCCGTTTCGAAAGAAGCGGTTGTGGTCCTGGATCGCCGGCATGGAGGTATAGAAACACATGCTGATGATTGTGTGTTTTCCCGGTCCGGTGGACCAACGCTGTGAGCCTGCTCCCCCCCCCTTCCATTTGCTTCTCCTGCTCCTGCTCCTGCTCCTGCTATCTCCTCCTCCTGCTATCTCCTCCTCCTCCTCCTCCTCCTCCTCCTCCTCCTCCTCCTCCTGCTGCTCCTGCTCCTCCTCCTCCCTCCTCCTCCTCCTCCTCCTCCTCCTCCTGCTCCTCCTCCTCCTCCTCCTGCTCCTCCTCCTCCTCCTGCTCCTCCTCCTCCTGCTCCTCCTCCTGCTCCTCCTCCTCCTCCTTCTCCTCCTCCCCCTCCTCCTGCTTCTTTCTCGTCATCATCCCTGACCGCTGCAGCGGGAGCACGATTCGGAACGAGCGGAAGCGCGGAAATGAGGTCCGCGCTGCAGCGGGAGCACGATTCGGAACGAGCAGTATCCCGAGAATGAGGCCAGCGTTTCAGCGAGAGCAGCATTTTGACAACAAGACAAAAAAATCCGTTTCCCGTGAATCCGAAAGCAGTACGTAGAAGGGTGCCGAACACTTCCCGCACGCCACCTGGTGAGAGAGGAGAGTAGTATTCATAGTGTGCGATTGTGAAAGAAAGGGACGGCCTCCAGACGGCCCAAAGGCCCCAAGGAGACCTGAGGGTGTCCCAAAGAGGGCGCACGAGGCCCCACGAAGCCATCAGGACTCCTCCGAGAAGCGCTCCAGCAAGTCCCTGGGGGGCCGGAAATATCGAGTCGTACACCGCATGCTTTTCTGAGTAATTTCCCATCCGCCACGCACAGGAGTAGAAGCATCTCGCTGGGCGGGTCCATCAGTCTCCGACGTCACAAATTGAATACGACGTTGTGGAAGAATCAAGGCAAGAGTTACCGACCACATCAGATCTCGCGCCTGCAATCAGGCCACGACTCGATCGGAGGGAGGGGGGGGGGCGGCAGAGGGCGAACCCCTACTTATTGATCCCACATGTCATAACGAACATCAGATCCGCACTCCGCTTATAGCAAGCGTGCTCAGACGTGCAGCCACACGCAGCAGTCGGGAAGAGCAAGCTCGAACTGTACCCCTGGCGCCTGTGCTGCTTCCGGCTCCGGTACTCGGCGAGGGCATGAAATAAGGGTTCGGGATACCGCCCTTGTGGCCGCTTTTTGTGCCAGCATCCGCACATCTCCGCGCTCGCCCTGCATGCCTGCAGGACCCCCGTGCAGCATCAGCATGCAGGGGGTGTCCACCGCAGAGCCGCTCTGCGATGCAGGCCAGACACTCTGCACCCCTCGGGCCCCCTCGGCTTGCCTGGCGGCCCCCCTCTGTCTGGGCAGCGGGCGTGCCACTGCAACCACGGCCCAGGCAGAGGAGCGGCCGCCGTGGCTTGGCGGCGCGCGCAAGGGGGTGGAGGGAGGGGGAGGGCTTCTTAGAAGGAGGCTGCACCTTAAAGGCGCCTACATTGGGGGCAAACAAACCTACCTCGCTTTTGACCACCCTCGCTTCCAAGAGATACTAAGCGATGCCAAACCACGGCCTGTGCTGGTCAGGCCGCTTGACGAGGAGGCGCGTGATATGACTTGGTTTTGCCTGGAAGCGAAAGCGGGGTAGGTAATTCACGCTCTGACTACATCTACAGACAAGGCCCGCGCCTTCTAAGAAGCAGGGGTGCTTCTAAGGAGCCCTCCCCCCTCCCCCCACCCCCCTCTGCGCGTGGCTGAGTGGCCGCTGAAGCTACGGCAGACGAAGAAGAACCCCTCACTCAAGGGGCCCAAGGACACACAAACAATACGCACAAATCCCAGGATTCCCCAGATGTTTCCATGTTTTCTGGATTTTCGTCTCCCCACCCGCTTCCCACATTTTCCCACATTTCCCTGGGCAGCGACGATTGCTGGTGTCTGTGTGTTTTTGTTCCCCTCCTGACTCACGCAAAGCCGCACTGGGAGAAGGCGCCGGAGGTACGAGAGCCAGGCGGGGGTGATGCCTTCGGGGGCGCGCAAACATGGATTGGCGATCCATGGATCTGGCGCGCGGTCGCCAAGTCCAGGGATCGGGGGAGGTGCCCTCCCCAAAATGCGGCCCATGCCACATCGTTCGGCGTCGGAAAAGTCAGCGATTTCCCATGGAAACGGGACCCGTCGCCAATCCACGCCCCCTTGATCCATGCTTGCGATCGCCTGATGCTCGGTCCCAAGTGCGGCCCCCAAGTGCGGCCCCCGTGTGGCGTGGCGGGTTGCGCAACGCCCGACTTGCAAGCCACAAAAATGAAGGGGCCCCAGGACACACAAATAAATACACACAAATAAAAATATTCCCCATATTTTCCTATATTTTCTGGGTTTCTGTCTTCCCAACCACTTCCCATATTTTCCCACATTTTCTGGGGAATCGAGGATTAATTGTGTCTGTGTGTTTCTTTTCCTCCTGAAAAAAGAACTACATCTTCTGCTGGAGGGAAGAGCTCGCTTCCGCCGCCTTCCGCCGGCCTGCCGACGGATTCCGCCGCCGGACCTGCTGCCGCTTCGCTTCCGCCGGCCCTCCGCCGCCTTCCGCCTAAAAAAGAGGTGTCGGCCTGTCGGCCCCTCGGAGGCGATGCCCCTTCTGGGACGCCCTACGCGTGGCCCTCAAGAGTGGCTTTCATCCACGGTGAGGTTTTTTCGATGAAAATAGACCGTTTTCGTTCGTAACGTAAATCGACGTTTCATATTTCTGTTGATTCCGTTATTTCGTTACTTGACAGAAAATTGTGAAAGGTGTCCCCCCACGTGTGGCCCCCGGATGCGGCCGCCCATGGACCGCTGCCTTCATCCAGCCGGGCGCGCCGGGTGCGAAAGTAAAGCCCGTCCAGGCCACCTCACGCTGACCTGAGCACGGCTGCTCGGCCCCCTGTCGACCAGACGCTCCCAGGAGGCCTCCTGAACATCGACTCGAGCCAGAGCTGGTCGCGGCGCGGCAGCAGGAAGTATAGCGACGAGGCGAAGCCCCTGCCACGACCAGTGTGCCGGGGACCCCCAGAGAACCTGGGGACTTCCGTAGACCCCCAGAGGCCTCCGGAGACCCCACGCGAAGTGCCGAGACGTACTGACCCTGGCTCGACGACCAGCTCCAAAGCTTCGCACAGTGGGATCTCCAACGCGGGGCTCTGGGCACAGGCAGGCGGTACAAGATTCCTGTGCCGCCAGAACTTCCATGTGATAAAACAAGACAGACTCCGCCAGAAATGTTCTAAGAACATTCCGTGGAAACCACAAAAGGTTCTGAGAACACTGTTTGGTAGGGCTATAGGCGAGCCAGGACGCTTCGCCACTGCTTGAAAGAAGACCCCACGCAGACAAAAGATATAGAGAAACGAACCATGGCATAAACATTTAAAAAAAAACTCGGAGGTACGCGCAGATGTCTCGGATCCGCCCGGGACCCACCCTCCCTGGCGCGCGGAGCGCGCCAGGGAGGCGCCGCCAGGGGTCTCCAGCGCCGATCCGAGAAATCCGCGCGGACCTCGGAGTTTTCATGTGTAATTGCTCGCTCCCTACAAAAAAAGCCCGTCCTTGCCGAAGCCCATGGCCGCCTTGCCGGTCGGCGTGGTGCCAGGCAGCGCCATGCCGCCCGGAGGGCCACCCATGGCAGCCTTGCTCCCGAGCTGGTCGGGCGGCCCAGCACCCGGCGCCGTCGCGCTGGGTGGCATCCCGCCCGGCGGGCCCGGCAGCATCCCCCCGGGCGGGCCCGGCATCCCGCTGGGCGGGCCCGGCATGCCAGCAGGCGGGCCCGGCATGCCACTGGGCGGGCCCGTCATCGCCGACTTGCTCTGGTCCATGCTCTTCGCCATGAAGGGCATGGGCGCCGCCTTGCTGTCGCCCACGCCCTTGCCGTCGCCCTTCCCCGGGAAGGGCATGGGCGCCGACTTGCTGTCGCCGAAGGGCATGGGCGGAGCCTTGCTGTCGCCGAAGGGCATGGGCGGAGCCTTGCTGTCACCGAAGGGCTTGGGCGATGCTTTGCTCTCGAACGGCATGGGCGGCATGGACGGCGCCTTGCTGTCTCCGAAGGGCATGGGCGGCGCCCTGCCGTCTACGAAGGGCATCGGCTTCGCCTTGCCCTCGAACGGCACGGGCGCGGCCTTGCTCTCGAACGGCACGGGCGCGGCCTTGCTCTCGAACGGCACGGGCGCGGCCTTGGTCCCGAAAGGCACGGGCGGCACCCTGCCGTCGCCGAAGGGCACGGGCTGCGACTTGCCGTCCATGGGCGCCGCCTTGCTGTCGGTGGGGCCCTGGGGGGAGCGATGAGGGGCAGGAGGACGAGGAGGAGCCTCCCCTCGAAGCCTCTGGGCGCCGAGCCGACCCAAAACAACCCCCAAACCCTCAAGAGGGCCCCAGGCCCCAGGAGGTTCCCCCCAGGCGGTCCCTGAGCGCCCAGAGACGGCCCAAGAGCGCTCCAAGACGCCCAGGATAGCCTCAAGACGGCCCAGGAGGCCCCCAAGACGCCCCAAGAGGGCTCCGAGAGACCCCCCGACGGGCCCCAAGTGGGAGAAACGCTGTTTTCCCGATGGTGCTGAACAGATGTTAGCTTTCTCGCATGTCTGGGCTTCCGACACTCCAAGGCGGCCCAAGAGGGCCCCAAGACGGCCCAAGAGGCCCACAAGTCGGCCCAAGAGGGCATCAACAGGGTCTACGAGGGGGAACACGAGCTAACATGTCGAGCCCTCTGCACCAAGATGACCCTCGAGACCGCCAGCAGGCCCCAAAGAGCCCCCCGAGAAGCCTCCAGAGGCCACGAAGGGGCTCGAAAGAGGCCCCCGAGAGGCCCCTGAGAGGCTACAAGACGCCCCAAAACTGCCTCCAAGAGGCTTCCGAGAGGCCTCCCTAGAGATCCCGAGAGGTATCCAAGAGGCCTCTGAGCGGGACAGGCCGAAGGCCACTAGAAAAACGCACAAACTCTTTCACGAGCACAAAAACTGCCGGGGGTCTTGGGGTCGGCACTGGACATCCCTCCCCACCGCCCCTCCGCCCCCCCCCCTGCGGGGGAACCTCAGGGGAACTGCCAGCGATCCATAGCGATTGGGGGTCGAGGACCTGCGAATCATGCCGCCAAAAACCCCTACGGAACCTGGCGGCCGATGGGATCCCCGGAATTCGGAATCACGGGAAGCCCACAGATGGACAACTGCCCGCTGGCCCGCGAACTATGGGAAACCCATCGGCCAGAAGAAACCCTTAGGGAATCTGGCGGCCGATGGGTTTCGCAAATTCGGTTACGGGAAGCCCACAGATGGACAACTGCCGTCTGAACCCGTCCCCTGCATAATGGCTTCCGGGCCATGACCTGGGCCTCCGGCGGCCGCTCGGGACGATCCGCGCGCCCCCGGAACGCCCTCGGCAAGGCGCAGCCGCCGGCAGTCATCCCGAGACCAGAAAGCCGCTGAGAGCCGACGAAGGCGTCCGAAGACTGCAAGCCTCGAGCCCGAAACTTGATCCCCCTCACGGTGGATGCGTTGGTTAAGGAGTGTGCTCAGGAGGCTTCAGACCCTGGCGGATCGCATGCGTTTCCCCCACCCTGGGCAGCGCTTCGTGGCCCCATAGGGAGCTCCACCGAAGGCCCCAGTGGCTGCTCTCGCATGCGTTTCCCCCACCCTGGGCAGCGCTTCGTAGCTCCATAGGGAGCTCCACCGAAGGCCCCAGTGGTTGCTCTCGCATGCGCTTCCCCCACCCTGGGCAGCGTTCCGTGGCCCCATAGAGAGCTCCGATGACGGCGGCGAGGATATCCATGGCCAACCCACGATCTGAGTCCCACCGGCTTCCAGGCCCTGGCTTCACTACCCAATGGCTCCTTACCCAGTCGGACGGGCGAAGAAAGGTACACAGTAAACTCGCTCGCCGTTGGAGGGGCGCCTGCCCCAGGGCGCTGGAAAGAGGATACCCCTACGGCGGCACGACGAGGCAGAAACTTTCCGGCCGCCCTGGGGTGGGCCCCCTCGGCGACGGAAAACATGTATGTCATACAGTCGGGGCCTTGACCTAAGGAACCCAAAATAAGGAACGAGGTCCCTTTTTTCCACAAGTTAAACTTCGATCTCCTGTCGAAAACCCAAGGAAAACCTAAGGAACGCGGAGCCCCTCCCCCACGAAAAGGGTTCCTTCTTCAAGGCCCCGACTGTGTGCCATACCCTTCTGCGCCCGCTGGCCACTGCCCTCGCCGTGCCGGGCGCTCTCAGGCAAGGCCCGCCCCCCGCGGGATCGAGGAGCCGGGGGGACGGGGGCGGGTGGCCGGCGGAGGCCGACGGAGCAGAGACGGGGGCGGCCCCGCCAGCCCCCGCCTCTTGAGGCCTCCCAGATTCGGCTGCACGTAAGATGACTACCTACCAGACCACCCCAACCCAACCCGAAGACTCGAATTTCGGGTTGGGGGGGGTAAGGGTTCCACACGTGTTTTCTCGATGTTTCCCGACACACCCCCACTGGAAATCGAGGGTAAATCTGAGCCTTCAGGTTGGGTTGGGGTGGTTTGGTGGGTGGTGATAAGAGTGACCCTGGGTAAGAGTGACCTCTGGTGCGCGGCGTTTTGGGGGGCCGCGGGGGGGACCAAACCTGGGCGCGCAGGCCGCTGCTCCTGCTTCGTGTTCGGCCATCTGAGGACCCATCTGTGCCCGCACCAAAGGTCACTCCGGCGAAAGGTCACTCTTACGTCTAGTCGATGGATGGGTTCGGAGTACAGTCGGACTTCATTGAACAGGACACGCGAGAGGACAAAAGGCCCTTCCGGGGGCCACATTGCCATAGGAATGCAGGAGGCACGGGTCGCGAGACACGGGACACAAAGGTACCCTTGATCTGGCAGGGTCGACCTACTAATGCGGGCCGACTGTAGGTGGGGTCGGAGGATCGCGCCGCACCGCGGATGCGTCGGCGATGCATCGGCGATGCATCGGTGCTGCACCAGCGATGCATCGTTGACGTCGGCGATGTGTCGGCGTCATCGGCGTGGAGAAGCACGTGCTCCACAGCGAGCCGCCTCGCCAGTGCACCGGCGCGACCCTCCGACCCCACCTGCTCGGACAACCGTCTAGGAGGCCTCGAGTCTTCAAAACAGGGCTAGGATCAGGATAAATCGCTCCAGAGCGTTCCGGAGCGCTCTCAGAGCGTTCCGGAACGCCCTGGAGCGGCCGCGGCGCCCAATACATCCTCCAAACCCGCCGATTCTCAGAGATTTCGAATTATCCCGATCCGATTTTGTCCCGATCTTCGCGTCGTTTTACGACCCTCCGACCCCACCTGCTCGGACCCCGTCTAGGAGGCCTCGAGTCTTGCTCAGACGGGAGGGCGCCCCTTGGGCGCCGCGCAATGGGGGGGTCATAAATGGGGGGGTGGCGAGGGTGGTTCGAAAAGGTACCCAAATGGTACCTAAACGAGCCCCCTGGGGCTCCGGAGGGGCCCGAAAGGGGCACGAAAGGGGACCTTTTATGACCCCCCCATTTGTGACCCCCCCGTTAAGTCACGCCCAAGCCCCTGACCCCGCCCCCCTCCGGCCTGGAAGGGCGCCTTGCCGAAGCCGGCCGGGCCGGGCAGGGGAGCCGGCGGGGCGCCCTTCACGGTCACGCCGATCTCTGGCCCTGGCTGCTTGCCGAAGGCGGGGGGCTCCGGCCCGGCGCTCGGCCCGGCCTCGGCGGACACGGTGGGAGGTTGCTAGGTGAAGTCGGGGCCTTGACCTAAGGAACCCCAAATAAGGAACGAGGCCCCTTTTTTCCATAAGTTAACCTTCGATTTCCTATCGGAAACATTCGGAAAGCCTGAGGCATGCTGTGAAACACGTAAGGAACGCGGAGCCCCTCCCCAACCAAAAGGGTTCCTTCTTCAGGGCCCCGACCGTAAAGGTGTGCCCCTGGCCCGAGGTGCCCCCAGCTGTTCGCTCGATTTTGGAGCCCGTAGGGGTCATCTGGGCCTCGCGAGGGGTGCTCTGGAGGCCGCGGGGGGCCTCCTCGGAGAGCCAGGAGAAGCCCTGGGCCAGGGGGCACTTCCAGCGACACCCGACAGGAGAGGGAGCGAGGGAGGTGGGTCGGTAGAGGATGGAGGGGGCTGCGTGCGATCACGGCTCAGGGCTGCTCTGGATCTTGATCAGAGTTTGGCCACGGCTGGGTTCGCCTCAGGATTTGGGGGGCCAAAAAATAGACACCACCACCACCTCCCTCCCCCCCTCCCTCTCGCTGGACAGAGGAGAGAGGAGGAATCGACGTGGTGGTGGTGCATATTCTTTGGGCCCCCAGGAGTCTGGCCGCAACGCACCCCAGGATCGGTGTCGAGGGAGGGGCCCAGATCTCCGGGGCCGAGGGCTGCGAGGGGTGGCCCTGCTGGTCCAAAGCGAGAGCCCAGCCGCTCCAGCGAGACAGCCCTCGCGTCGCCTAAGAGGACCCCCATAGGAAGGCACCAACTATACCCCAACACCGATCCTGGCCAGGATCACCCTGGGCCCAGGATTGGTGTATACGCCCTCCTGCCTTGCGCAAGAAGGCATATACATCGATCCTGGGCCCAGGGTGATCCTGGGCCAGGATCGGTGTTGGTGTATAGTTGGTGCCCTCCGACCCCAGGGGCTCCGAGTTCGCGAGGAAAGCTGGGGGCATCCTTCCTGGGGTCAAGGTCACCCGTGGCAGCTGGCAGCATCCGGGAGGGGGCGGGGGCCGAAGCACAAACGGAAGCAGAACGAGGCAGACGGGGCAGAATGCAAAGCGGAAGAGGGGCAGCAGGGCGGGCTCTGCGCCAGGACCAGAAGGATAACAATAAAGAAATGGCAAGGTACATCTCGGAGGAGCGGTGGCGGGGAGTCAGCAGGGGGCGGAAAGGAAGGTTCAAAAGAAACGAGCAGGGACCCTCATTGACGCTTCGGCGATTTCCTGATACTTTTCTGCGTCAACCCGTTTTAGAGTTGCGCGTTCCTGCCGCTTTCCTGCCACCGTCCTGCGCACTGTTGAAGTACCCGCTACTAGGTTTGCGCTGAAGAGGCATGGACAAGGGAACGCTAGAAAACGCAAGTGAAGCCAGCAGTTAAGCGGGAGGCCTTGAACTGAGGGGGATTGTAAAACACTGGAGCGGACAAGCAAGCAGAGGACAAGTGGTATTGCCAGGGGCGGAAAACAAACCAATACCTCAACGCCCGCTCAACGCATGCTCTCACAACTCCAGACGATCACCATCCGTGAGGTCTCTCCTCCCACGCGCCATGCTGCAGCAGGAGCACACACGTCCAGTCTGCACGAAAAAAACCCTTGACACGCAGACCGCGAATCCAGGGCTGAACAAGTTGATTCTGACAAAGACTGATGGTGCGCAGAAGAGGTTAGAGGTGCATGTGAGGCGGTTGCAGACAAAGTGGTGTAGTTTGCAAGCAAGCCAAAGGCAAGCACAAGATGCGCTGAAGGCAAGCTGAAGGTGAGATCAAGGCTAAGACATGTTGGAGGCAATATGCGAAACAGGTACACGCAAGCTGAAGGCGAGCTCGAAGCAGAGCGACGGTAAGCTCAAAGCACGCTGAGGGAAAAAAATAATGCAATACCAAGACACATAGAAGGTCAAGGTGCTCTAAAAAACACATACACTTTTGATCCGCGGGTCGAGAGCGAGCCTCTTCCGGTCGAAGCTAAGCGGGCCGCGCACAGCTTTAATTGACAGAGGAAGGAAAATAGAAGGAGGGGCCTCACGTCAAGGCCAAGAGAGGGCAAAGCCCCAGGATCAGGCGGTGCCGAAAGCTAAGTGCAAGAAAAACAACAACAACAACAACAACAACAACAATAACAACAACAACAACAACAACAATTACTAGCACGTGGGGACACACCGTTCTCACCAGTGCCGGGGTTTTCATAGGAGGCGGGCAATACCCCCACTTTGTGGGGGGGCCGGTTCAAGCTCTACCAAATTTCCAAACGACTTTTCGCCACCACCCACACCCAGCTTCCCGCCCTATGACGTTCGGACACTTCACTTCGTGGCATGCGGACGACCGTGGCTACTATTCAGGGCCCCGCGGCCGACGACGACGGCGTGCGCGCGCGAAGAAAAAACGAATGTGTCCCGCATGGTATTATTTGACAGGGATGATGGCCCTGGCAGGTGCGCAACCGTTGTTGCAGAAGTTCGAAAAAGTTGCTCGCAAAAGCCCGTTTGACAGAAATGATTAAAAAGTGTTGGGTTTCCTACGAATCCGCAAGAGCGCGCGGGATGAAATTTTGACAATTTTTTTTTGAAAAACCATTGGTTTTTTGATGTTTTTATGTTAAAATCGCTACGAAAACTAAGGTTTTGGAAGGATTTCGTCTTGCGCGCGCGAATGTCCATTTACCTTATTTTTTGCAAGGGATTCTTGAAGTTTGGTTATGTTAGAACAAGAAATGTCCACTTTAGCTTATTTTTTGCAAGGGAAAACCGATCGTAACAACACAACCGGATCCGGACCAACCCGTTTTGCCTGAGACTTCCTCACGAAAATGATGAAAATGAGGCTGCGGCCTAGGCGCGGCGGGGGGGTCGTGCACCAGGGGCCCCAACAATAATTATTCTTTAGAAGTAATAATGTTCAACAACAACAACAACAACAACAACAACAACAATCATTTTACCCTCATGCGCCATGCTTCCACATGACACATGCATCCATCTGGATAACACACCCCATCATGGGGGATTTTTCTGGCATGCGGGATCCGATATTCCCTCACCCAGATATCCCGCCCAAGAAGGTTTGGCCACCACCTCTTCCGAGGAACTTCAACATCCATAGCTCGGACGGCACATCGCCTTCGCAATCGCCTTGCGCATGCCCCGCATCTCAGAGGGAGAGGAAGAGGAAGAGGAGGGGGAGATGAGAGAGATGATAGAGAGGGGGAGGAGGAGAAGGGAAGGGGAGGAGGGGGAGGATGGATGAGTAGTTGTAGTAGCAGCAGTTGATGATATTGTTGTTGCGGTTGTAGCACTATAGTAGTATTGTTAACGGTAGTAGTAGTCCAAGTAAGTAGAACTGGCTTGTGGCAGCCAGGCGTTCATAGCGACGTTGCTTTTTGATCCTCCTTTAATGTCTTCTCTCCCTATCCTTGAGACGCAGAAGTCCGAAAAAGTTGGATGGCTCAGCACATCCAGGAAACCTATCGCTGGACCGGCCCATATATGGTTCCAGAAGCGGCTCGGGAAGCTGCGCAGGCGCCAGAAGCAGAGAAGCACCACGTACGGCCGCCGGCTCGGGCGTCCGGCCCAAAGCCGCTCCAGAATCGGCCCAGGACGGCTTCCCGGGCGCCGCAAACAGAAATTCAGCATTTTCGAAAGAAAAATGTGTATTGGAATGGCCTCTTTTCGGCGCGATCGGAACTGCCCGGGCGTCCGGCCCGGGAGCCGGGCCGGGTGCCAGCCGGGCCGGGTGTGCCGGCCCGAGCTCCGGAATCGGCCCGGACGGCCTCCCGGGTGCCGGAAGCAGAAATTCAGCATTTTCGAAAGAAAAATGTGTTTTGGAATGGCCCTTTTTCGGCGCCGCCTCGGAACTCGATTTTCCGGCGCCCGGGCGCCGGCTCGGGCGCCGACCCGGGCGTCTGGCCCGGGAGCCGGGCTGGGTGCCGGCCCGATCTCCGGAATCGGCCCGGACGGCTTCCCGTGCGCCGGAAGCAGAAATTCAGCATTTTCGAAAGAAAAAATGTGTATTGGAATGGCGTTTTTTACCTAACAGCGAAGACTGATAGGTTTCTAGTAGGGTAAAAAGAGCTCACAGATCACTCCACAGGGGGGTCCGGGCAGGCGTTGGGAGTTGCCGGGTGGCAGGGGGCCCCGCTCGTTTTTCACCAACAGTCACACACTTCGTGCTCTTCGAGTTCCCAGAACTCCATTCGCAGGCCACATTCTGGAGGGCCGGATGCAACAGTCACACACTTCGTGCTCTTCGAGTTCCCAGAACGCCACTCCCGGGCCACATTCTGGAGAGCCGGATGCAACAGTCACACACTTCGTGCTCTTCGAGTTCCCAGAACTCCATTCCCGGGCCACATTCTGGAGGGCCGGATGCAACAGTCACACACTTCGTGCTCTTCGAGTTCCCAGAACTCCATTCCCGGGCCACATTTTGGATGCCCGGAGCCAACTGCAGGCCACTTCCTGATCTTCGAGTTCCCAGAACTCCATTCCCGGGCCACATTTTGGATGCTCGGAGCCAACTGTAGGCCACTTCGTGCTCTTGGACTTCCCAGAACTCCATTCCTGGGTATGATTTTGAATGCCCGGAGCAAACTGTAGGCCACTTCGTGTTCTTCGAGTTCCCAGAATTCCATTCCCTGGCCACATTTTGAATGCTGAGGCAGGCTGATGCTGAGGCTGAGGCAGGCTGAGGCAGGCTGAGGCTGAGGCCGAAGCTGAAGGCAGACTCAGGCTGAGGCTGATGCAGGCTGAGGCTGAGGCTGAAGCAGGCCGAGGCTGATGCAGGCTGAGGCTGAGGCAGGCTGAGGCTGAGGCTGAGGCTGATGCAGGCTGAGGCTGAGGCAGGCTGATACTGAAGCCGAGGCTGAAGGCAGATTGAGGCTGAGGCTGAAGCAGGCCGAGGCTGAGGCTGAGGCTGAGGCAGGCTGAGGCTGAGGCTGAGGCAGGCTGATGGAGGCAGGCTGAGGCTGAGGCTGAGGCTGCAGGCTGAGGCTGAGGCAGGCTGAGGCTGAGGCCGAGGCTGAAGGCAGACTGAGGCTGAGGCTGAGGCAGGCTGAGGCTGAGGCTGAGGCAGGCTGAGGCTGAGGCTGAGGCTGAGGCAGGCTGAGGCTGAGGCAGGCTGAGGCTGAGGCTGAGGCAGGCTGAGGCAGAGGCAGGCTGAGACTGAAGCCGAGGCTGAAGGCAGATTGAGGCTGAGGCTGAGGCAGAGGCAGGCTGAGGCTGCGGCTGAGGCAGGCTGATGCTGAGGCCGAGGCTGAGGCAGGAGGCTGAGGCCGAGGCTGAAGGCAGACTGAGGCTGAGGCTGAAGCAGGCTGAGGCTGAGGCTGAGGCAGGCTGAGGCTGAGGCTGATGCAGGCTGAGGCTGAGGCAGGCTGAGGCTTAGGCTGAGGCTGATGCAGGCTGAGGCTGAAGCAGGCTGAGGCTGAGGCTGGAGGCTGAAGGCAGACTGAGGCTGAGGCTGAAGCAGGCTGAGGCTGAGGCTGAGGCAGGCTGAGGCTGAGGCTGAGGCAGGCTGATGCTGAGGCAGGCTGAGGCTGAGGCTGAGGCTGATGCAGGCTGAGGCTGAGGCAGGCTGAGGCTGAGGCCGAGGCTGAAGGCAGACTGAGGCTGAGGCTGAAGCAGGCTGAGGCTGAGGCTGAGGAGGCAGGCTGAGGCTGAGGCTGAGGCTGAGGCAGGCTGAGGCTGAGGCAGGCTGAGGCTGAGGGCCGAGGCTGAAGGCAGACTGAGGCTGAGGCTGAAACAGGCTGAGGCTGAGGCTGAGGCAGGCTGAGGCTGAGGCTGAGGCAGGCTGATGCTGAGGCAGGCTGAGGCTGAGGCTGAGGCTGATGCAGGCTGAGGCTGAGGCAGCCTGAGGCTGAGGCCGAGGCTGAAGGCAGACTGAGGCTGAGGCTGAAGCAGGCTGAGGCTGAGGCTGAGGCAGGCTGAGGCTGAGGCTGAGGCAGGCTGATGCTGAGGCAGGCTGAGGCTGAGGCTGAGGCTGAGGCAGGCTGAGGCTGAGGCAGGCTGAGGCTGAGGCCGAGGCTGAAGGCAGACTGAGGCTGAGGCTGAAGCAGGCTGAGGCTGAGGCTGAGGCAGGCTGAGGCTGAGGCAGGCTGAGGCTGAGGCTGAGGCAGGCTGAGGCTGAGGCTGAGGCTGAGGCTGAGGCCGAGGCCGAGGCTGAAGGCAGACTGAGGCTGAGGCTGAAGGCAGGCTGAGGCTGAGGCTGAGGCTGAGGCTGAGGCTGGCTGATGCTGAGGCAGGCTGAGGCTGAGGCTGAGGCTGAGGCTGAAGGCTGAGGCTGAAGCAGGCTGAGGCTGAGGCTAAGGCTGAGGCTGAGGCTGAGGCTGAGGCTGAGGCTGAGGCTGGCTGATGCTGAGGCAGGCTGAGGCTGAGGCTGAGGCAGGCTCAGGCTGAGGCAGGCTGAGGCTGAGGCCGAGGCTGCAGGCAGACTGAGGCTGATGCAGGAGCAGGCTGAGGCTGAGGCTGAGGCAGGCTGAAGCTGAGGCTGAGGCTGATGCTGAGGCAGGCTGAGGCTGAGGCTGAGGCTAATGCAGGCCACTGCGACTGTCATCGCGAATGCGACTACGACTGCGAGAACAGCAGAACTCTACAACTGGATTCTCATCTGAATCTTAAGGGGGATGCTTCCAGGTATGCTCCTACACATCGTTGTTAGGTTGCTTTGCCGGGATAATTCGGCGCCGCCTCGGAACTCAGTTTTCCGGCGCCCGGGCGCCGGCTCGGGCGCCGACCCAGGCGTCCGGCCCGGGAGCCGGGCCGGGTGCCGGCCCGAGCTCCGGAATCGGCCCGGACGGCTTCCCGGGCGCCGGAAGCAGAAATTCAGCATTTTCGAAAGAAAAATGTGTATTGGAATGGCCTTTTTTCGGCGCCGCCTCGGAACTCGATTTTCCGGCGCCCGGGCGCCGGCTCGGGCGCCGACCCGGGCGTCCGGCCCGGGAGCCGGGCCGGGTGCCGGCCCAGGCTCCGGAATCGGCCCGGACGGCCTCCCGGGCGCCGGAAGCAGAAATTCAGCATTTTCGAAAGAAAAATGTGTATTGAAATGGCCTTTTTTCGGCGCCGCCTCGAAACTCGATTTTCTGGCGCCCGGGCGCCGGCTCGGGCGCCGACCCGGGCGTCCGGCCCGGGAGCCGGGCCGGGTGCCGGCCCGAGCTCCGGAATCGGCCCGGACGGCCTCCCTCCCGGGCGCCGGAAGCAGAAATTCAGCATTTTCGAAAGAAAAATGTGTATTGGAATGGCCTTTTTTCGGCGCCGCCTCGGAACTCGATTTTCCGGCGCCCGGGCGCCGGCTCGGGCGCCGACCCGGGCGTCCGGCCCGGGAGCCGCTCTCGGCGGCGAGCAAGAGCACCGAGCCCGAGTAAAAAAGGAGGAAGTCTCGAGCCGGAGCGTTGTTGTTGTTGGGGGGCCGGTTTTGGCGGAACCCCAAAACGCCTGAGCGTGAGCCTCAATTTCAGAGGAAATGCGGCCGGCGCCTCGGCGAGAGCGCCAGGGCGAATATAGGGGGTCCAACAATAATAATTGTTTAGTAATTAAGGTTCAACAACAACAACAACAACAACAACAACAACAATCACTTAGACTGGGGACACTCCGTTCTCACCAGTGCCAGGGTTTTCATAGGAGGCGGGCAATACCCCCACTTTGTGGGGGGGCCGGTTCAAGCTCTACCAAATTTCCAAACGACTCTTCGCCACCACCCACACCCAGCTTCCCGCCCTATGACGTTCGGACACTTCACTTCGTGGCATGCGGACGACCGTGGCTACTATTCAGGGCCCCGCGGCCGACGACGACGGCGTGCGCGCGCGAAGAAAAAACGAATGTGTCCAATATGGTATTATTTGACAGGGATGATGGCCCTGGCATGCGCGCAACCGTTGTTGCAGAAGTTCGAAGCACGTGAAAAAGTTGCTCGCAAGAGCCCGTTTGACAGAAATGTTGAAAAAATAGTGGGTTTCCTCAGAAATCCGCAAGAGCGCGCAAGATGATTTTTTGAAACTTTTTTTTTTTAAAAAACATTGGTTTTTTGATGTTTTTATGTTGAAATCGCTACGAACACTAAGGTTTTGGAAAGATTTCGTCTTGCGCGCGCGAATGTCCACTTTACCTTATTTTTTGCAAGGGATTCTTGAAGTTTGGTTATTTTAGAACAAGAAATTTCATTTTATAGTGTTTTTTGCAAGGGACAGCGGGGGGGAACAAAACAACCGGATCTTGATCACATCGTTTACCTGAGGCTTCCTCACGAAAATGATGAAAATGTAGCTGCGGCCTAGGCGGCGCAGGGGGGCCGTGCACCAGGGGCCCAACAATAATTATTCTTTAGAATTAATAATGTTCAACAACAACAACAACAACAACAACAATTACTAGCACGTGGGGACACTCCGTTCTCACCAGTGCCAGGGTTTTCATACGACGCCCGCCAATACCCCCACTTTGTGGGGGGGCCGGTTCAAGCTCTACCACATTTCCAAACGACTCTTCGCCACCACCCACACCCAGCTTCCCGCCCTATGACGTTCGGACACTTCACTTCGTGGCATGCGGACGACCGTGGCTAGTACACTGGCGCATGGTTTCAATGACTTCTTGTGGTAACATCTTGTGGAAACTAGCTTAGTATACGACGACGACGATTTGAAGGGCCTACGGTGCGAAAAATGATTTTATGTTGCGCTGTGCTAAAATTCCTACGAAACCAACAACAACAACAAAGCACGCGGAGCCACCATCCGGAGGCATGCCCAAGGCACCACAATACAAAAGCACGGCAACAACCATAGATGCAGCGGGGAACGGGCGGAGAACCGGCAACAAAGTACTGGAGCGCCGACAGGCCATGAAGTTGTTTCCCGGGACCGCCAGGCCGTCGCCTGGGTTGTAACCACCGCCTGCCGACAAATGCGGGAGCATCGGGTTCTAAGCTTTGGGCTCCAACGCGCCGGAGAACTCTGCCAAGAATGGGGGAAAAAAAATAGGAGGGTGAACAACCAAGACGAAGAGATACCTGGAACAAACCGCGCAGCGCACATGCTACTGCTGGAAAGGAGGGCTGGCTCATGCCTTGCTGAACAGCGCCGCTCCTGGCACTTGTATCGGGGCATCACCAGGCTTAGCAAAGACAGGTGGAACCTCGGGATGCGCTTCATTGATAGATTACGCAAGACTTTCGCACACATGCTGCATTCGACCGCCACTCTACGAGTTTGCTTACAAAGAAATCAAAAAGGGCTCGAAGGACGCCATTGATGTGCAATGTCAGGCCACGGATGGCAATCGAACGCTCGTCTGCAACACCATAACGCTTGTCATGACCAAATACCGCATCCCATGGCTTACTCCACGCTCAGGTCGACATTGAAGGCACACGCCCCATGCACATTCTGACCGTCAAAAATAGATGCATGCGCAAACATGCGCGACGGCATGCTGGCTCATAACAAGTCTATCGCCGTGCCCTTGAGGCACGAGTTGGAGTGAGGACAGTCCTCAACCCTGAGTGTTCTTTCAATTGCCCAGACCCCAAGCTCACAGATCTCCTGCATGGGGCTTGGCGCGGGGCCCCTGGGGCTACCGGAGTGATTTTTTTTGTTGTTTTCCTCGCTGCCCTGCATACTCCGAACCTCATAGCATCTGTGAGCACACCAAGGTCGGGCGCCCATCCCAGGCAAAACGGTGGCACAGAGTTCCCCGTCAAAGCCGGCAAATCCGAGCCTGACGTTGAAAAATACAGGGCACTCGGAAGCAGCATGGCAGAACGGCCTGGCAAAACGGGAACCAGAGGCCAGGGGGGGCGTGCGGCAGACGGTGAGTCGCGGCTCGGGCTCGGGCGGCCCGAAATAGCGCGCGGCTAGGCAGAGGATGTGCCGACGAGGCCACCTGGGCGGCCGGAGCCCTCGTGGGCGCCGCCGCCGCGGGCGGCCCCATGGGGGCGCCCGCGGCGAGGGGCGCGGCACGTGTTGCTGGGAACATGCAGTTTGCAGAGTCCCGAGTGATCGTGTGCCGTGCGGCATCAGCCTAAAAAATTTAAAACAGAAAGCAATCGAGGGACCCGTGTGCCCATGGCTCCGTCCCGCGCGCGGTGTGCAGCTGAGCTGTCCGCTGTGATCAGTGAGAGGGTCGACACACACTGGGCCATCAGCGGGAACACGCGTCCTGACACACCAGCGGCCCGCAGGCGCCGCACCGCGCCGCGCCGGGAGGCTACGCCGTCTCCGCCGCCGGGGCCGGCGGCGCACTCCGGCAGCTGCACGCCCCGCCGGCGCTGGCGCCGGCGGGCAGGAGCACCGCGGCGCGCTCGTGGCCGCGGAACCGCGCCCAGTCGCCGGCGGTGCGGCCCCAGGTGTCCACGATGGTGGCGTTGGTCCCTGCTGCCAGGAGCTCCTTGACGATCTCCACTCGCCCCTGCATGGCCGCGACGGTGAGCGCCGTGCGGTTGTAGGAGTTGGTCGCGTCGACGTGCGCCCTGGCCTTCAGCAGCTCCTGGACCACGGGCAGGTTCCCCAAGAAACTGGCGAGCATGATCGGCGTGGCTGAGTCCATGTTTGCCATGTACTCGTTCAGCATCGACGGGCTGCCCGACATGTAATTGAATGCCTGGTTGATCCTCATGCCGACCTTTATCTTGGGGGACAGCTTGCCAGGCTGATGTTTGAAATTGGCATCATGGTTCATTGCAAGGACCGCTTTGGTGCACTCTAAATCACAAGCATCCAGAACAGCTGACCCAACAACGTTCGATCCAAATGCGAAAGAATCTTTGTCGACATAGTCTGGGTACTTCTCCGTGAAGTACTTGAATGCCTCGCTCTGACCTCCGAACAGCGCAACGTGCCAGCAATTATTACCGAGATCGTCGCAATGGAGTGCAAGCTTCGGGGCGTGCTTCATGAGCACGTCGACGTTGCCGACGCGGCCAGCGTTCATGGCGACGATGTGTGGAACCAAGTTGTCCTGGTACGCCTTGGTGGGGTCCGCCTTCTGCTCGATGAGGAATTCCATGCCCACAGGGTCGTCGCGCATGAAGCTCAGGCCGTGCAGAATAGTGCAGCCCTTCATGTGCCAGCCCCACCCAGGGTTCCCCTCCGAGAGCGGGGCGTTCACGTCTGCACCCCTCTTCACGAGCTCCCGGGCCACGTTGAGGAACCCTGCGTACATGGCGAACCGCAGTGGCGTCCACCCGGTGCCCTTCTCATCATCGTGAGACGTGAACCCCATCTGCTGCATCCAATCGTTGAAGTCGGGCTCCAGGATCACGCCCGACTCGCTGCCTCTCAGCTGCTCGGGCTTGATCGCGAGCGTCATTCGGCATCTCGTCATGTCTCCCTTCTGGCGGGCGTGCTCCGCGCAGCTGTCCAGCGCGCTGAGGAGCGCACTCCCGATCGCGTCCCGATCCGACTCCGCGGTCAGGTCGCCGGTGCATGGCTGCCGCCACAGCCAATCGCGCGACATCTGGACGTACACGAAGGATGTCGACTCTGCGACGATGCAGAGCTTCGGGTTCTGGGACAGGGCATTGAAGGCCCGCTCGCCGCGGCACCAGCCGCGCCGCTCCCACGTGCGGCAATCGACGACAACGCCCTTCTCCACATGCAGGGACTGCGGCACCAGCACGATGAAGAAGGAGCTCCTCTGCACATAGTGGGGGATGGAGCGGCATGCCATGGCCATTTTATCCTTGTTGCGCTGAGGGCAGCACTCGATGTCCATCCAATAGAAGCCCTTCTCGGCGACGTCCTTCAGTTTGTCCTCAAGACCGGTCGTGCTTGTGCCGAAGAACAGTTCCGTCAGCCAGTGCACATTGACTCTCAGCTTCGACTGTTTCATCTTCTCCAGCATCCGCTTCCACAGGTCGTGCTTGACGCCGTCCGGGTCCGGGTGGGAGGCTGAGAACCACGTCTGCGAGAGGAAGACCACAGGGTCGGCGGACTCTTCTTTGTGCTCGACCAGCTTGTCCTCGTCGCGGAGGTCCTCGTGGATCTGGAAGCGATCCTTCTCAAACATCCTCTGCATGGGTACCACGAACATCGGGTACTCTCGCTCCAGGCAGGAGGGTCTGCTGGCAACCGATTCACATGTCATCGATTGTTCGCCTGCCATCTCTGCCGCTTCAAAGCGCGCTTGTGCCTGAGGCTTTCCTGTGTCGGCACTCGTTGGACTTCGTATCAGAGCATCCTTGAGCCAAAATCGCTACGGACCCTGGGGCTACCGGAGTGTTGTCGCAGGATGCGTTCGGGGCCAAGAGGGCCCAAGACGGGCCAAGAGCGCCCAAAGAGGCAGCCAAGACAGTCCAAGGGTGCTCCGAATCGCCGCACGATCGGTCCAAAACGCCCAAGATGGCCCCAAGACGGCCCAAGGAGCTTTGGAGGCGCCCGAAGAAAACCCCAAGAGCCTTCCCCAGAATGCCCCGAGAGGCCGAAATCATGCATTCCCCTTAAATGTTTCAATACTTTTATGGTTATCCACTTTTCGAGCTTCCGACGCTCCAAGAGGCCCCGAAGACCGCCCCAGGAGTGCCAAGAGGCCCCCAAAAGAGCCCCAAGACGGCCCAAGAGGGCTCCAAGACGGCCCCAGAGGCGCCCAAGACGGTCCAAGGCACCTCCCAGACGCTCCACGAGGCCCCCAAGAGCACTCCGAAAGCACCCCAAGATGTTAAAATCATCGATTTCCGCTTGTGTTTGATAGATTTTGGTGTTCTCGCCTTCTCGGCTTCCCGACGCTCCCCGACGGCCCAAGAGGCCTCCACGATAGCCCCAACATAGCCCCAGAAGTCTCCAAGAGGGCCCCTAATCGACCCAAGAGGGCCGCCAGACAGCCCGAGAGGCCCCCAAGACGGCCCAAGAGGCCCACAAGAAGGCTCCCAGAGCGCACAGGCACAGAGGACTCGAAAGAAGCTTTGGAACCTTCGGCCCCAGAGCCTCCCAGGAGACCCCAAGAGGTCCCAAGAGGCCCCCCAAGAGGCCCCCAGGAAAACCCAAGAGGCCCTCCGGAGGCTCCCAAGAGACCCCCCAAGAGGCTCCGGAAGACCCAAGAGGCCCCCCGTCCACCTGCTCCATCTCCCTGTCCTCCTCGCATACAAGGTCGGCGGCACCGGCCGTACGGCCTTCACAATATTGCAAGAGATCACTGTTTGGGGTCGACGCTGGCTAACATCATTTCACTCCTCCTCGTCCTCCGTCTCCTCCTCCTCCGTCTCCCCCTCCTCCGTCTCACAGAACCGCCTGGAAACCCATAACAAAAAAAACGACAACACCAAACAACCCCCATAAAGCATCAACAAAATACATCCCTTTTCCTACTGCGTCTGCTCCTGCTCCTGATCATTTTTTTTTCCTCCGCAGCCTTCTACTTCTTTCCATCCATTAATCCTTCCTTCCGTCCTCCTTCTCCTTTTCTTTTTCCCGCGCGCGCGGGATGGAGGAATGAGGAAGGCGTACGGGGTAGTGCGCACGGAGAAGGGGAGAATGCAGGAGAGAGGAGGGAGGAGGACAAGGAGCAAGAGGAGGACAACCCTCAACCCTCAACCCTGACAATCCTCCTCCTCTTCCTTCGCCTTCTCCTCTCTCGTACATTTCCTGCTCATCATTCCCGTCACATCCTCCATCATCCACCTTCCTCCCCCCCGCCGCGTTCCCGAAGACGCCCACGCAGGCAAGGTGAGGAGGGCGGAGGAGGAGGGCGGAGGAGGAGGAGGAGCTCCAGTACCGATTAGGCCGATGCCTCAACAAATTGCGAAGGAGGAAGACGAGGGGGAATAAGGACAAGGGGGGATCGAAGATTGACTGGGAATCGGGAGGAGGGAAGGAGGCTGGTGAGAAGGAGGCAGCGAAGGGGAAGAGGAGGAAAAGAGGAGAGAACGAAGGGCACATTGTTTGGGACTTGGGCGAGAAGCGCGCCACTACTCCCTACAGGGCATTCTTTATTACATAGAATTTAAAAAGAGGATTTGTAATACATGATTAATTGATGAATAAATGTATGCATGAACTCAGCTTTGTTGTCAATACGAAATTCCTGCATTTTTTAATACATGATCCGCACGCGGAACATGTATTAAAACCGGCACTGTACTCCGATTGGCGGATTGGCCCTGATCGGACCAGACAGACTGCAGAAGTCAAGGCAAGGTGCAGCGAGTCCACACTGCGATTACGGATGGGCCACCAGGAGCTTCCCGTGTATGCCACCCCTCCGGTGATTGCAGCGCGCAAGATGCCAGCTGAGGGCAATGGCGCAAAGCAACCCCGGGCAGTTCACGCAGCGCATTCACAGGAAAGAAGGACGATGACAATGAAGATGCGAATGACAACTTCAATGGTAATAATCAGTAGAGGAGGAGGAGGAGGAGGAGGAGGAGGAGGAGGAGGAGGAGAAGGAGGAGGAGGCGAGAAGGAGGACAAAGAGAGAAGGAGAAGCGCAGGAGGAGGGAAGGAGGAGGGAAAGAGGAGCGCAGAAGGAGGAGGAGGAGGAGGAGGAGGGGGAGGAAGCAAGGAGGGGGAGGGAGGCGGAGAAGGAGGGCGAGGAGCCCCTAGAAGATGCCTCAGACCTCTCCGGGGCCAGGAGGAGGAGGAGGAGGAGGAGGGCGACGGAAGAGGAGGGGGCAGGAGGGGCGAGGAGGGGGGATAGGGGAGGCTCAAGAGAGTGAGGGAGAGGGAGGAGGAGAGGAGAAGGATCACGAGGGAGGCCCAGGAGGAGTGATAAGGGAAGGGGTGGCTCGCTGCGTCGCCCTCCCCCGCCGCCTCACTCCTCCAGCCACCTGCGCGGCCAAGCGCCGACGTCCGCGGGCCACGGGGCCCCAGGAGATCAGCACGCCTCACCGCGCAAGCACCCGGAGGAGGAGGAGGAGGAGGAGGAGGAGGAAGAGGAGGAGGAGGAGGACGAGGAGGGGGAAGAAGAGGAGGAGGAGCGAGCGTCCAACGGTGCAGTCTCCTCCCGCCTAAGCCGCGCGCCGCGCACCCTCTGAGCCTCTCAGGGGCATGGCGAAGCGGTCGGGGGTGGTGACATCGACCTCGGTCGAGAACGTGTTCACTGTAAGCGCCTCATCGGACGTGAAGTTCGGTGTGTCTGTGTCGATATCCGCGCCCGAAGGGGCAGAGACGATGGCGGGGGGAGCCCCCGCCGAGTAGAAGGAGACGGCCTCCATGACGCCGCACGGGTCGGCGATGCCGCGCACGAGAAGGAAGTCGACGTGAGCGAGAAGAGCCTTGCTGCAAGAGCGGGGCTGCAGTAGATCGTTATGCCGAAAGAAGCGTGCGCCAGGCATCACACGCCCATTAAGGTGCACACCAACTTCTGTATCACGCACACTCTGCCCCGAAGTGCTGGCAGCGAAGGGACCCAAATCACACCCTTGGTCATCAGCGTCTGCGCCATGAAGCCCTTGCCCAGGGAGTAGCAGCGCAGCGCCTTCAGGGGGAGGCCGCCCAGCGCCGTCAGGTGGAGAAAGATGTCCCGCAGGAGGCGCATCTGTGTGCTGAGTGTGACCAGCAGCGGCAGGACCTGCAGCAGCTCCGTCGACGTGAGGCTGAAGCCCATCAAGGGGTGGAGGTACAGCGAGTGCGCCAGCAGCATCGTCTGGTGGAGGAGGATGCTCAGGGAGAGCATGACCAGCATCGGCAGGAACTGCAGCAGCGCAACTCCCATGAGGCAGAAGCCCAGCAGGAAGCTGATGAACAGAAAGCCCGCCAGCAGCATCGACTGGTGGAGGAAGAAGCTCAGGGAGAGGGTGATCAGCAGCGGCAGGACCCTCAGCAGCACCATCGTCAGCAGAAAGGCCCAGAAGTCCAGTAGGCTCCACATCCCCATGCAAGTGAGGCTGAGGACCATGGTGTCCACCACCTTCATGCGGTGGCCCCGACATGTTGAGAGACAGGTCGTCAGTCCCAACCTTGGTGACTGATGGCGGAGCAGTTTGGAGAACAGCATGTGCACTGGCGCCAGCGTCAAACGCAGGAGCAGCGGCTAGCCCAGCCAAGGCGTGTACCTCCGGGGCAGTGCGGCCGGCAGCCCGAGCCAGCCAGAGCTCCACGGTCAGCGGCTGAGCGTCGGCATACTCGGGCTGGAGGCGGCAAAGGCGCGCATGCTCAGCAGCAAGAGCCTCGTCGGTCAGCTCTGTCAGGTGGGAGTTGCTGCAGTCATCGCCGAATGAACAGCGCGGGTGGTAGCGGCATGCCGTAGGAGTCGAGATCCTCGGGCCCACAGGGAGGACCTTCAGGCAGTAGAAGTCGCGCGTGGCACGAGCACGGTGCCAATGAGGAAGGGCAGGGACAACAGCAGCAGCGCCACCGCCGTGAGGAGCGCGAGCAGCAACCAGACGATCACCATCCACAGTGGCAGGCGCATCACCCACATGAGACTGTTGAGGTTCAGCGCGATCAGGAAACAGAGGAACACTATCCTCTGCACGCCGGTTGTGAAGGCCAGGATCGACACGAGCTTCAGGAGGCACAGCGCGTGCAGCAGGAGGAGCATCACAGCCACCCGCAGAGCCTGAGCCAGGACGGTCGGCAACGTCACCAAGAGCAGGGAGAGGGGCGCCACCAGCAGAACCATTAGCGGGAAGAGTCTCACGAAGAGAGTGTTGAGCATCTTGAGGTCCAGGAGGTTCCGCGAGCCCGTCAGGCCGAACATCAGCGGCATGCGGAACGGCAGCACCACAGCCAGGAACGCCAGCAGGGAGCCGAGCGCGCTCCTCGAAGATGCAGAGCTCGGTCTCGAAGTCGAGGTCAGACAGGAAAGAGTCATTGTCCAGGTGCAGTGATGAAGTCGGTGTTGGAGTAGGCGGTGGTCACGTTGTGTGCGGCGAGCGACGTGGCCATCATGCAGATGAGCTCATTCATCGTGTACGTGAGCTGGCCGATGCACCAGAAGAGGAAATCAACCGATAGAGACGCCGCCAGGGAAGGCGTAGCGGCGTCGGCGGGGGCCTCCATACGGACACCCGCACAAAGATCACCTGCTGGAGCGTCGATTGCATGGTCTTCCTCTCGTGGAGGGACACTGTCCTCTTGAGGTGGGACAGCGGGGGGCACCAACGTATGGGCAAGGGCCTGGCCACCCGCTCGAGGCGGGGTTCGGTCGCGCTCTCCATCGGCATCGTCGCTGTCAAGAGGTGCATCAGCCCAGCGAGGGCGAGGAGCAGCATCATGGTCCAATTGCCCAGGACGATCACGATCTCCCGCAGGGTCCCGACGTCCAGCACGGTCTCGAAGCCCAGAAGGGTCCCCAACTCCAGCACGGTCCCGATCTCCAGCACGGGCCCGATGCCCAGCAGGAACTCGGCGTCCAGCAAGGAGCTCCGCAGCATGGACAGCTGTGCCTTGAAGAGAAAGATGGTGGTGCTTGGCGGCGTCCGCCAGCTCCAAGGTCGAACGCGCTGCCGCATGGCCAGCAGGAGTAAGAGTCCCGCGGCGGAGAGCACGATGCGCAGCGATTTTGCCAGAAGCGGCACGGGGCAGTCCGTGCGCGAGCCCATCCTCATCGAGCAGGCGGTGTAGGGCCTTGCCATGGGCCATGCGTTTGAAGTCAGCCCTGTCGACCACGTCCAATTCGACGAATGCCTTCCCAGGTGCACTATGGGAAGTAGCATACCAGGCATCCCGCTCTCGGCGGCGACGTTGAGCGACGGATAGCGGGGCACCCGCAGCAGCGGTGGCCACCCATGATCTGCAGCTCGGCATAGAAGTACTGCCCGCAGCAGCGCCCACACAAAGGTGGGAAAGGAACAGGTGGATGATGAGCGCCACTAGGAACCAGCAAGCGACGCCATTGCAGAGGATCCCGCGCGCGGGCGGGCGCGCGCAGCCACCAGGAGCCACTGAAGGCTCGGAAGCTCTTGAGCCAAAATGGCTACGGAAGAAGAGGAGGAGGAGAAGGAGGAGGCTCGTGCATCATGACATGGCGGTGAGGGGGGTACACCACGGGACGAGGAGCGCGCCGTCCTCGAGCTGTTAACCGGGAGATCTGCCGACCCCCATCCGAGGCTTCGTGGGATTCTCGAATGGAAACCAGAAATGTGGGGCCCAGCTCGGGGACATAGGACAGGGTGGCGTCCATCCTCGATAAGGTGGTGCGTCCGATTGGCCCCCCATGGGGTGCATCCCCGAGTCTCGCTCCTTCTCTAAGCGGCCTGATTTCTCGTGGAAGTTGGGAGTTGGGGGCGAGAAGCCACCTGCGAGGTGCGACCGCCATGACGTCGCTGAAACGCCGCCGCGCTGCCTCCAGTGCCCAGCAGCGTGCAGAGCGCAGCTCGCGGGCATGCACCTCTCAGCGCCCCTCCAAAAGGGACTCCACTAATATGCGTACTTTGGCCAGTGGCCCAGCGCACCCGACCCTTCCCGATGTGGGCAACGCTGCAATGCCAGGAAGAGGCCCTAGAGCGGCAACTTTCGGCACAAATTCAAAGTACCCGTTAGTGACTACCCGCTACGATGCCGCTGCACCTCCCGGATGAGCGCCTGGCCAAGCCGCCGCCGCCGCCGCCGCCGCCCGGGCTCCCGCCGCCGGACGCGTCGAGCGGCCCGGGCGGGGAGCGGGACGCAGCGGGCAGAGCTCCAGCGGCACCAGCTCGGGCACCAGTGGAGCCCGCTCCGGCGGACGGGCCCGTTCACGATCAGGCCGACCCCGCTCAGGATCCCGCTGACCCAACCGAACCCGTTCCCGGTCACGAACCGATTCAGGTCCAGGCTGAGCCCGTGCAACTTCCTGGGCAAGCCGCCCCAAAAACTACATGAGCCCGTTCAGGTCACAGCTGAACCCGCTCGGGCAAAGGCTAAACCTGTTCAAGTTCCAACTCCGTGTCAACAACCTCGTGAACCCGTTCACGTCCTTGTTGAACACGTTCACGGTCACGAACAAGTACAGGTTTGAGAAGAGCCCGTTCCAGACTAAAACAGCATGGATGACGAAGCCTCCAAAATGACTGACGCCGCGCAGATCATGACTGCCGTGCAGACCGAGGAGAAGAGCTAACCGCAGCGAGTAATCTTAGCCGACTTCGCATACGACTTCGCATACGACATACGGAGAGCGGCCTCGCCCGAGTGGTTGAGAAAAAACACGGGTGAAGCGGGCCAGGGAGGCTGTTTATGGCTGGGCGTCAATGAATGGTTTCGGCTTAAACAAAGATGGCATTGTCGTGTCCCGTGGAAGCAGCGACGGGTCAGCTCTACATGGATGCCTACTCGAATGACGGCTGTGATTGAAGGCGTTCTCACTGGCGGTTACTTAGAGGCCTACGATCGAAGGCAAGCGGGGGGAGCAGGTGATTCGCACGAGTGCTCGCTGGCCCCAAGGCATGCTGCCTGCGGGGCTAAAGGTGCCAGCAGCGCCAGAGCGCACGGTTTGTGCGCCCGCACATCTTTATTCGCGTGAGGGCTAGCTTACCATGACAGATCCAAAGATACGACCTATATTGCAATTTCTGTGTGCTACCACGTATTCAAGAGTAGCACGATGTGATTGTGCAAGCTGCCGCAAAGAGTCATGACATGTTAGACCCAAGTCAGAGTCGAGTCGAGTCGAGTCGAGTCCTCCTCCAGCGCCGGGGAGGGAGGGGGGGGCATGGCAAGTAGGGGGAGGAGGGGGGACGGGGGGATGAAGGAAGAAACAAGAAGGAGAGCGTAAACGAGAAAAGAGGAGGGGGAGCAAGAGAAATAATGGGGGAAGGGGAGTCGGAGGAGGAGGGGGAGGAGGAGAACGAGGACGAGGACAAGGAGGAGGAGGAGCTCGCCCCTCCCTCCTCGTGCTCTCATGTTTCTCTTGGCTCCGCGGCCTCTCTCTCCCTCCCCCCTCTAGCAGTACCTGGCCCCTGTCACCCATCCCCGTCCCCCCGCCGTCTCTCGCCCTGGACCGCCTGCTGGAGGGAACGGCGCTGAGCTGAGCAGGGTGTGGCTACTCGGTCAGGGCCGCGGAGTCGGCAATTGTCGAAGGCAGCCTCTGGCCAACGCGGGCACGCTTGCCAGGCAAGGCCGTTGGGCCTCGCGATGACGCCCGCAGGCACGAGACGGAGCCAGACGCTTGAACCGCCAATGCCCGAGGGTCCCCCCAGGTGACGGTGGCGGGGGCCCAGTCGTGTGCCCCCGGGCCGAGGCGGAAGGGAAAGGAGGCAGGAGGAGGCATGAGGAGGGAGGGGGGAGGAGGGAGGAGGGTGGGAAGGAAGACCTCCCCCTCCTCTGCCGACCCCAAAAACAAAAGAAGGCAAAGAACCATGGGGGTTCCCATGCTGCCCGGGACGGCACCCTTGCTGAAGGGGACGTCGCCGGCGGCCTTCGGCGGCGAGAACATCGCGGTGGGCGGCGCCGTGAAGGGCCCCTTTGGGCGGAGGCACCGAAGATGTCTTCGGGGAAGAAGGTGTCAGCCAACGTAGACCCCAAACGGTGTGCTTCTATCGAACTACGTAGTGTTATCTATGTGGTGCAATCTACGTGGGGCAATTCACTTCGACTGTCTTGAAGCTGTCCTCTTCACTGCTCATGCAAACATCCCACCCTCCCACCCGCGACTTGGTCGCAAGACTTCTTAAGACCGTGACGGTGGATACCAAATTGCACTTGGCACCGACAGCGACGCCGACGACGACAGCGACAACGACGACGACGACGACGACGACGACGACGACGACGACGACGACTACGACGACACCGACGACGTCTCCGACGCCTTCGACGACGGCAACGACGACGACGGCGACGACGACGACGACGACGACGACGGCGACACCGACGACGACGACAACGACGACGACGACGCCGACGCCGACGCCGACGACAACGACGACGACAACGCCGACGACGACGACGGCGACGCCGACGAAGGACGACGACGACACCAACCACGACGACGACGACGGCGACGACGACGACGCCGACGACGAAGACGACGACGACGACGACGTCGCCGCCAACGAAGACGACGCCGACGACGACGGAGGAGGGAGGACGCCGACGACGACAACGACGAGGGAGGAGGGAAGAGGACAACGACGACGACGACGAAATAGGAGGGACGACGACGAGATGCCGACGACGGACGACGACGACGACGACGACGACGAGGGAGAAGGAAGGACGACCACGGCGACAACGACGACGGAAACGACGACAACGCCAAATAGGACGACGACGACGACGAGGAAAGACATAGGACGACGACGTTGACGACGACGACAACGACGAGGGAGGAGGGAGGACGGCGACGACGACGACGACGACGACGCAAGAGCGCGCGCGCACGCTTTTGTTGAAAATCCGTGTTGCGAAACCCTGTGTGTTCGAATGTTTTTTGGGCACTAGATTTTGAAACCCCTCCGAAACCGGAGGTTGTTGAAGGATTTTGGCATGCGCGCGCGACGACGCGCGCGCGCATGTCGTCCCATCTGTTGCAGAGGATTCTCGCGACGGCACGCGCGCAAATGCGTTCAAACGATTTCGAAATGCGCGCGCGAAGCCCGTTTGGTAGTACGTTTTCAAAATATTGAAAAGCGCATGGTTTTCTAAGATGTCGCAAGAGCGCGCGTGCAAGTTTTTTTTAGAGAACCAGTGTTGCGAAACCCTGTATGTTTGCATGTCTTTTGGAAACTCAATTTCGAATTCCTTCCGATACCCAAGGTTTTGAAGGATTTCGGCATGCGCGCGCGACGACGCGCGCCTGCGCACTGCGTCCAAGCTTTTGCAAGGGATTCTTGAAAACTTCTGAATTGTGATAAACGAGCGCGCGCGCATCGCATTCCTTTGCAAAGGATGGCGGGGGGGGGCGATACCGGCCTGGTTGGGATAGTATGGATTCAAATTTAGCAGGGGGCAGAATCATATGTAAACTGCAATACGACAAGGGGGATCGTTAACTCCGGGGGGGGTCGAGTCTATTCTTCTTTTAGACAGCTAATTATATGAAGCGCAACCAATGTGAAGCAACAAATGTGGTGCAATCGATGTTGTGCACTAGATGTGGTGCAACGTATGTGCTTTTTCGCCTACGATGTGCAATATACGGCGTGCAATCTACGTGATGCAATATATGTTGTGACATCCACTTTGATGAACTGGAAGTCGTCATCTCCACTGCTCGCACAAACATCCCACCCCATCCGCAACTTGCTTGGCAAAAACTGATGATGCGGGGGACGGCGGCGCCACCGATGACGACATCGATGATAACGTCCTCACTGCCGATGCTCGTCACCGCGAGTCGATGATGAAGGTGGGCTTACCGACGATACTCGGACGTGCGCGATGACAAGATGACGTCGGCAACGTCTGCGACAATGACGGAGATGGCCCCAGCGACGACGATGTTCAAGAGGGCGACGGCGCGAACGATAACGGCGCCAATAATGGCAAACACGCTGACGATGCTGATGTCCATCTGTCGATGAGGCAGGTGATCGCGGTGATGTTGACAAGATTGAAAAAGAAATCCGCGCGCGCGAAAGTTCAGTCCGTCGGACTGATCATGCGCGCGCGGCGGTGCGCGCATGTGGCCCGCGTGGTGTTTTTTGCAAGGGATTCGCGCCCTCGGCACATGACAAGAGCATCGCGGGTGCACCGCGCGGTGGCACGAAATCGCTGGATTTGGCAGACTTCATAAGAATCCAATGGTTGTTGTATGATTTTAGCATGAGCGCGCGGACAGGAAATCTGCAAAATGTTGCAAAAACCTTGGGTGTTTTGGGTTTGTATGCTGCAACGCTTACAAACACATTGTGTCTGATACGATGTTGGCATGGACGCGCGCGCGGTGACTTTGTTGCATTTTAACGAAAAAAAGATTATTGAAATTTGCTTTGATTGGATGAAGAAGTGCGCGCGCATCGCATCTGTTGCAAAAGAGGGCGGGGGCGGCGATACCGGCCTGGCTGGGATAGTGCAAATTCATATTAGAATGGACGATGGGGCAGAACCATATGCAAGTTGCAACACGACAAGGCGCGCCGTTAACTCTGGGGGAGGGGGGGTCGAGTTTATTCTTCTCTCAGAAGAGAGAATCACTTGTGTAACTCGCAGTTGTCAAATTCACTGCTCGCGCAATCACCCCGCCCACCCACCCGCAACTTGGTTTGCAAAACTCGAGCGGCGACGATTGCGATGAGCGCTCGGCGTTGGCCGCTGCATTTCTGCGGCCGCGCTAGCACGCGCATGCGCGCGCGCACAGCGGCCAGCTAGTGCGGCGCGAACGACGCGGCCGCGGCGGCGCTGACCGTCGGGCACTTCCCGGCGGGCACTTCAGTGCAAGTCGGAAGCGCGGGCGGGCGCGGTACCATGGCGACGCCGACCATGGTAGACACCATGATGATAGTAGCGATGATGGTGACGATGGTGGCGACGACGACGGCAAGTCCAATGACGGCGCCGATGCTGATCACGCCCGCCGATGACGATGACGACGTCCTCGCGTCGGCGACGAAGGTTTTGGAAGGAGTTCGACGCGCGCGCGCGGCCGACGCGCGAGCGCGACCCGCATGGTATTATTTGACACGGACCATGCCCCCCTGCACGCGCGCAAGGGCGTTCGAATGATTTCGACATGCGGCGCGAGACGCTGGCCTGGTCAAGTTTTACGAAATCTTGAATGCGCGTGGATGCCTTCAGAATCTGCATGAGCGCGCGCAGGCTTGGTTTGAAAACCCTTGCTTCGAAACCATTGGTTGTTCTATATGTGTTCGGGTCACTCGATGTTGAAACCCCTACGACATCTACACTTGTTTTAAAAGTTTGGCATGCGCGCGCGACAACGCGCGCGCGTACACTTCGTCCCTTTTGCTGCAAGGGGTTCTCGCGACAGCACTCGCGCAAAGGCCTTCGACCGATTTCGACATGCCCGCGCGAGAGGCACGTTTGATGTAGATTTGAAAGAGAAGGTTGAAACACGCATGGTTTTCTGAGACTTCGCACGAGCGAAAGCGCATGCTTTTTGAAACCTCTCGTTGCGAAGCCATTTGTGTTCTACATGTGTTTGAGACACTCGATTTTGAAGTCCTTACGGGACCAAAAGAGTTTCGAAGGATTCGGGCATGCTCTCGCATCGGCGCGCGCGCGAGCTTCGCCCCGTCTGTTGCGCGGGAAAGTTGAAAACTTACGATGCTGCTAGAAGAATGCGCGCGCATCGCATTTTCAACAGAAAATGAAAGGGGGCGAACTCCGGCTTGCCCGGGATGGTGCGAGTTCATATTTCAGATGGACGGTGCGGACGATCCATGTGTAAACTGCAATACGAAAAGACGGGGCGCAGATCCCAGTATGGGAAAATCCAGAGGGGGGAAGTAGATCCAAATAATTCTGGGACAGGATAAGATATGTGATGCAACAGATTTGGAGCAACGTATGCGGCTCAATCTACTTGGTCCAAAAATACGTGGTGCAACCTACGCAGTGCTAAAAAATGCGCGATAAAAGTATAATTCTAGATGTACATATACACACATAAATACATGCATACGTACATAAATACATGCATACCTACAAAGTGTGCAATACACGTGGCGCAGCTTATGTTATGCAACGTATGTGGTGCAACAGATAGTGTGTTATCTATGGTGGAACAGTCTACGATGCGCCATAAATGCGGCGCAGCATGCGTGGCGCGGCACGCGCGGCACCACCTGCATGGTGCAATAGATTTTCACAAACGAACTGACACATGTCACGCTCTTGCAAAAACCATCCGCCTTTTGGCTTTCAGAACCCATGCAGCGGCGATTCCGAGTGCCCGGCGTTGGCCGGTGCATCTCTGCGGCCGCGTCAACCCAAACACGCGCGCGCAGCGGCCAGCTGGTTTGGCGCGACCGACGCGGCCGCGGCGGCGCTGACCGCTGGGCGCACCCCAGCGGACACATCAGAGCGAGTCGGCGATTTGGGCGGGCGCGGCATCATGGCAACGTCGACAACGGCAGACACGACGATGATAATAGCGATGCTGTTGGCGACGTTGACGACGGCGACGGCGCGGCCAGTGCGGGCGCCGATGTTGCTCGCGCCGACGACGATGACGACGCCCTCGCGTCGGCGCTGAAGGTTTTGAAAAGAGTTCGACATGCGCGCGCGGCCGACGCGCGAGAGTGGCCCGCGTGGAATTCGTTTGGCACGGAGCGCGCCCCCGTGGCGCGCGCGCTAGGGCGCGCGAATGATTCCGGCACGCGGCGCCAGAAGCCAATTTGGCAGAATGCCAGGAACAATGTCGAATACAGTTTTCTCAAGGATCCGCAAGGGCGCGGGCGCAAGTTTGTCTGAAAACCCGCGCTGCGAAACCAGACGTTCCCACGTGATTTCGGGGCGCTCGTTTTTGAAATCCGCGCGAAACCCAGGCTTGCATATAATATCGGCACGCGCGCGCGCGCCAACGCGCACGCGCGCACTTCGCCCCATCTTCCGCAAGGGATCATCGCGACTGCGCGCGCGCGCAAGGGCGCTCGAACGATGTCGACATGCGCGCGCGAGAGGCCCGCGCCGCTGCATTTGCGAACACGTTGACAAAGAAGAAGAGAGAAAGGAAGAACGCACAAAAAACGCTGGTTCGCCCATGAATTCGCGAGAGCGCGAGCGCGCGCTTGCTTTGAAAAACCCTCGCTGCGCAACAATGAATTTGCCATGCGTTTTCGTGGCGCTCGATTTTTGAACCCACGCGAAACCTAATTTGTTGGAGGACTTCGGCAGCGGCGCTCGATGACGCTCGCGCGTGCACATCGCCCCGTTGATTCCGAAAGGGATCCTTGAAAGCCTGTGATTCGCGGCAACCGAGTGCGCGCGCATACTCTGTTGTGCAATGGACTAAGGGGGGGCGCGAACTACGGCCTGCGCGGGGCGATACGAGTTCACATTTAAGATGGGCGATGGGGCAGGCAAAGATGTAAACAGCACGTCCCCAGGGGGCGCCGATAAGTCCGGCCTCGGGGGGCTGGTGGATCCGAATTGCTTTTAGCATGGAAATCTACGTTGCGTAATTGATGCGGCGCACTCTACGCGGCGCAATTCGCCTTGCCGAACTTTGAAATCGCCAACTCCACTGGTCGCGCAGACATCTCACCCGCCCACCCGCAACTTGGTCTGCAAGCCCCAGGCAGCGGCGATTGCGATGAGTCAGTGCTCGGAGTTGGCTGGTGCATTTCTGCGGCCGCGCAAGCCTGCTCGCGCGCGCAGCGACCAGCTCGCACGGCGCAACCGACGCGGCCGCGGTGGCACTGACCGCAGAGCACTTCCAGCGGGCACTTCAGTGCGAGTCGGTGACTCGGGCGGGCGCGGAACCATGGCGACGCCGACAACCGTGGACCCGATGATGAAAATTGCGATGATGGCGACGATGGTGGCGATGACGACGGCAGGGCCAGTGACGGCGCCGACGTTGCCCACGCCCGCAAAGAACAAAAACGACGTCCTAGCGTCGGCGACGAAGGCTTTGGAAGGAGTTCCACACGCGCGCGCGGCCGACGCGCACGAGTGCCCCGCGCGGCCAGCACGCGCGCGGGCGCGCTCGCGTGTGTTCGACATGCGGCGCGAGAGGCCCACTTGTCAGAATGCGATGGCAATGTTGAAGAACCAATGGCCCCGGCAAAAAATAGCAGGAACGCGAGCACAAGCAATTTTGAAAACTGATACTACAGAGCCATGTGTTTCAATATGTGTGCGGGGCACTCGATCCTGGAATCCCCGCAACGCCTGAGGTGTTTGCAAAGATTTCGGCACGCGCGCGCGAGGGCGTTTGCACGACTTCGACACTCGCGCGCGAGAGGCCAACTTGGAAGCACGATAAGAACCTGTTATATTCATATAAGTATATATCTATACCCTGTACATATGTGCATCTATAAATGGCCCCCCGAAGAACTCTGAGAAGCGCGAGCGCATGTGTTGGAAACCCTCTTGCGCACCCATGTGGTGTTGAATGCTTTCGGGGCACTCGACTTTGAAATCCCCGCGAAACCAGAGATGCTCGAAAGATTTCGGCGCGCGCGCGACGACGCACGCGCGAACTTCGCTCCATATGTTGCAAGGGGTTCGCGCGACAGCACGCGCGCGAGGGCGCTCGAACGATTCTGACGCGCGCGCGGCCAATTTGGAAGCACGTCATGAACACGGTGGAAAGAAAAAACATCGCGTTCTTAAGACTTCGCAAGAGTGCGAGCACAAACTCTCGCAGGAAACCCTCGCTGCGAAGCCATGCGGTTGAATGCGTTGTCGGGGCGCTCGATTTTGAAATCCACGCGAAAAATCCAGCGCTTCAAAGATGCCGGCATGCGCGCGCGACGACGCGGGCGAGCAGGCTTCGCTCCTTTTGTTGCAAAGGATCAGTTGAAACTGCCGGCCGTCGATAAACAAGAGCGCGCGCGCATTTTTCTTCTTGGCTAAGGATGAGAGGGTGGGGGGGGGGGGGCGAACTCCAGCTTATCTGGGACGGCGTGAACTCACACCTGGGATGGACGACGGGGCAGAATCACACGCAAATTGAAGCGCCGAAGAAATGCACCGTCAACCTCCGGGGGGGGAGATCCCAATACGAATTAGGGAAACAGGATTCACGTGGCGCAATCGATGTGGAGCAATCTGCGCGCGGCAACCTACGCAGTGCAATGAGCTTTTACAAACGAGTTGACAAACTCCACGCCCCTGCGAACATCTCACCCACCCGCCGGCAACTTGGCTCGCAAGCCCCATGCGGCGGAGGTTGCGATGAGCGCTCGGCGCTGGCTGGCGCATCTCCGCGGCCGCGCTAGCCCGCGCGCGCTCGCGCGCGCAGCGGCCGGCTAGTTTGGCGCGACCGATGCGGCCGCGGCGGCGCTGGCCGCAGGGCGCTTCCCAGCGGGCACTTCAGTGCGAGTCGGTGACTTGGGCGGGCGCGGCATCATGGCAACGTCGACAACGGTACGCGCGATTATGAGAATAACGATGACGTTGGCGACGGTGGCGATGGCGACGGCAAGGCCAATGACGGCGCCGACGTTGACCACGCCCGCCGACGACGATGACGGTGCCTCTGCGTCGGCGATGACAGTTTTCAAAGGAGTTCGACATGCGCGCGCGGCCGACGCGCGCGAGTGGCCCACGCGGCATTATTTGACACGCTCCATTTTGGCCAGGGATTCTCGCGACAGCACGCGCGCAAGGGCGTTCGAGCGATTTCAGCGCGCGCGCGCGAGAGGCCCGCTTGGCAGCCGCGTTTGCGAAAACTTTGAAAAATTCACGGTTCCCCCGGGAATTCGCAAAAGCGCAGGCGCAGGCCGTTTTTGAAAACGCTCGTCGCGATACAATATGCTGTTATATATGCTTTCGGGGCGCTCGATTTCGAAATCCGGGCGAAACCTGAAGCGTTCGAACAACTTCGGCACGCGCACGCTACGTCCTACAAGCTGCCAAAGATTGTTGGAACGTGCTGCATTTGTGATAAACGAACGCGCGCGCGCAATCTCTCTCGCAGAAGATGAGGGCGGGGTCGATAACTGGCCTGGCTGGAATGGCATGAGCTCTATTTAGGATGGTTGATGGGGCACAATCAGAATATGCAACGTCAATACGAAAAGGTGCACCGATGAACCCGGGGGGACGACGATACTAATCTTCTAGGGAGGACAATGAATCTCTGTTTGCAGTGAGCTGTCAACCCCACTGCTTGCTGCATCACCCCACCCACCCACCCGCAACTTGGTTTCCGAAACCCACGCGTCGGCAATCGTAAGAGTGCTTGGCGTTGGCTGGTGCACCTCCGCGGCCGCGCTAGCCCGCGCGTGCTCGCGCGCGCAGCGGCCAGCTATCGCGGCGCGTCCGACGCGGCCGCGGCGGCGCTGACCGCTGGAAACTTCCCAACGGGCACGTCAGCGCGAGTCGGCGACATGGGCGAGCGCGGCACCGTGGCAACGTCGAAAACGATAGGCATGACGATGAGAACTGCGATGCTGGCGACGACGATGGCTACGACGACGGCACGGCCAGCGACGGCGCCGATGCTGATCACGCCGCCGAAGATGATGGCGCCCTCGCGTCGGCGATGAAGGTTTTGGAAGGAGTTCGACACGCGCGCGCCACATATTTTGCACAACGTCTTTACATAAACACAATTGATGCATGTATATATATATATATATATATATATATGCACACACACATATATATATATATATATATATACACACATATACATACACCTATACGACAACCCTGCGTGTGATTGTTCTGACGATGTCAATGCAGATTGTTGCGTTGCCGCTGGCTTTCGGGAGCCTTGGTGTCGAGTTGTTTACGTCACCCCTCGTTCCTGGGCGCCTTGGCACCAGTCCCCCCCCCGGAAACCAACGAAATAATAAATATTGCGCGTCTCTTGGACCTTTTGGGGGGCTCTGGGGGGCCTTTTGGGGGGTTTTGGGGGGCCTCTTGGGTGCCTCTTGGGAGCCCTTCGGGGATGGCACACGCTCGCTGCTTTTCCAGCCCCGCGCGGTCAAGCATCCGAACGCACCGGCGGCGGGGGGGGGGCCGGCGGCAAAGTCTGGCGCGGGCGTCCGGCTCCATCACGATTGCCGCGACAAATGAACATAATGCAAATCATTGATGCCCACGCAAACATCACGGTGGCGTTTTCTGGCCCCATCGATCTCACTATCCATATTACTATCGTTATCAAACCATCGATCGCACTATCGATCTCAATATCGATCTCTCTATCGATCTCACCCGATCGATCTCACAATCGATATTCCTACTGACTCGATCTCACCATAGACCCCACTATCGCTCTCACTATCGATCCCCACCATCGATCTCACCATCGATATCACTCGATCAATATCACTATCGATCTCACTATCGATTGCACAATCGATCTCACAATCGATCTCACCATCGGTCTCACCATCATGTCCGCACCAGCGGAGCACCGGGACACCAGCGGGACACTGGCGGGACACTGCGCGGCCCCGTTTGCCGGTCGGGAAGCATTTGGTCCGGCCGCGCCTCAGCAACAGGAGACTTACCGGGACAACGGCGGGACACCGGCGGGACGCCGCGCGGGCGGCCCCGTTTGCCCGGGGGGGGAATCATTTGGTCCGGCCGCGCCTCAGCCACAGGAGACTTCCCTCTCACCCGCCCACGCAGCTTCGCCTCGCCCGCGCGCACGGCACGCACGAACACGAAACCGAAACCGATTTCCTGGCGGGGGGCTCTCCGTTCCTCTTCGATATCACCCCCCAACCTTCGATTGAAATATATATATATATATATATAGTATATATAGTATACATATTATATATATTATATATATATATGTGTCTGCGTGTGCTGCATATGTAAATAGATACATGCGTTTACATATATACAGAGGCGTACATCTATAGCATAAGGTGGACTGCACAACATTGATTCTCATAAAGAACATCAGGATCTACCCCCCCCCCTCCTTGAATTTAACCGCTCCTTTTTTGGCTTTGCAATCTACATGTGACTCTGCCCCGGCGCCCATTCCAAATGCGAGTTCGCATTACCCCAGCCAAGCCGGCATCGACCCACCCATCATCCTCTGCAGATATATTTATTTATACATATATATATATACGAATATAAAGACGCGCGCTCGTTTATCACAAACCATCCGTTGATTTGTTCATGAACCCCTTGCAAACAAACGGGGCGGAGTGCACACGCGCGCGCGGTCGCGCGCGCATGCGGAAATCTCATGTTTGATATAACATACTACAACAACAACAACAGCAACAACAACAGCAATCACAACAACAACAGAACGTCGCAAAGGTTCCAAAACTAAGGGCCCTGAAAACATGAATACACACATGTTGCCCCAACATGCACTCAACAAAATCTTGCGCGCGTGCTCTTGCGAATGCTGAAGACACCATCGATGTTTTCACATTCTCACTAATTGCTCCCAAACGGGCCTTTTTCGCGCGCGAGCGCCAAAAGCGTGCGAACGCCCTCGCACGCGTGCTGTCGCAAGAACTCATTGCAACTTAAAACGAAACGAAATGCACGCGCGCGTCGTCGCGCGCGCGTGCCGATCTTCTTCTATTCAAAAACAACCGGGTGCCGCAAGTGCTTCAAAATTGAGCGTCATAAAAACATGAAAACACACATGTGTTCCAAACAAGAGTGTTCAACAAAATCTTGCGCGTGTGCTCTTGCGAATGCTGAAGACACCATCGATGTTTTCACACTCTCACGAATTGCTCCCAAACGGGCCTTTCGCGCGCGCGTGCCAAAACCGTTCGAACGCCCTTGCACGCGCGCTGTCGCAAGAACCCCCAACAGAAAACGGGACGAAGTGCACGCGCGCGCATATAGTACCACGCGGGCCACTCGCGCGCGTCGGCCGCGCGCGCATGTCGAACTGTTTCGGAAACTTTCACCACCGACGCTTCGACATCGTCATCGTCATCGGCGGGCGTGCTCAACATCGGCGCCGTGATCGGCCTTGCCCTCGCCATCGCCACCATCGTGGCCATCATCGCTACTGCCATCATCGCGTCTACCGTTGTCGGCGTCTCTATTATACCGCGCCCGCCCACATCACCGACTCGCACTGAAGTGCCCGCTGGGAGTGCCCAGCGGTCAGCGCCACCGCGGCGGCGTCGGTCGCGCCGCACTAGCTGGTCGCTGCGAACGCAAGCATGCGCGGGCCAGCGCGGCCGCAGAGATGCACCAGCCAACGCCAAGCACTCATCGCAATCGCCGTCGCATGGGTTTGCAAACCAAATTGCGGGTGGGTGGGTGGAATGATTACGCGAGCAGTGGAGTTGACAACTTCAAGTTCGGCAGGGTGAATCACACCTCGTAGATCACACTACGCAGCTTCGACATCCAAAGAGAAACCAAAAGAGCCACATAAGGGCCCCAAGAAGCCTCAAAGACGGCCAATGACAGATCAAAGAAGTCCACAAGACTTGCGTCGCCACGGAGCATGCAAACTGTTGAAATGTTGGTTGTAATGAAACTTTGGAAGAAACATGGAAAAAAGGAATGGCGAATCGGGCGATATATGAGTGTGAGTTTCACCAGGGCTGGAAGCTTGGAACAATACAAGCTTTGAGAGACAAAAAACCCAAATTTGGAAGTTTGTACGAAGCTTGAGAAGATTGGAAAAGAACAGTTTGAGAAAAGTACGCCCAAACTTGGAAGTTCGGAAAAGCTTGAAAAGTACGCCCGGATTTGGAATGTGACAAATTGTGATACAAGAGTGCAAACAAAAATTGAAACAATTGCGCCCGGAGTTGGAAGATTGAACAAAATTGAAAAAGTACGTCCGGATATCTCGAAGTTTGAAGACGCCAAAAAACTGAGCAAAGCTTGAAACACAAGCGCCCGGATTTGGAAGGCTAAAAACTTGGAACCACATTTGAAAAAAAAGTAAGCCCTTATTTGGGAGTTTGTAAAAGGCTTGGGTTTGAAAAAGTACAGCCAAAGCTGGAAGTTTGAAACCGTTCGGCAAAGTCTGCAAACAGTTGGAACAAGTCTTGGAAAGTACACGCATACTTTTACATATGTTGACATACCTCTTCTGTTCCTCTGTCTCACACTCGTACTTCCGCTTCGCTTTTGTTTCACACTTTCGGAATTCTTCGGATACCCCGCGCTCGGTCACCGGTCTGCTTGCCCAGGGCGACATAACCCAAGACAGCCCAGGGGGGACCTGACACCCAAAGAGGGCACCAAGATCACCCAAGAGGGCCCCACTAGGCCCCCAAGACAGCAACGAGAGACTCCTCAGACGGCCAAGAAGCGCCCCAGACGGCTCACGACGGCCCAAGAAGGCCCCAAGACGACCCAAGGAAGTCAAGATTGCCCAAGAGGACCCCAAGAGGGACCCACGACGGCCCCACAGGAGCCCAAGACAGACCCCAGACGGCCCAGGCAGGCCCCGTGAGAGCACTGACGAGACATTCACCTGTTACGGCCTTCTGGGCGGTGCCCGAAGCGTCGCCACACAGAGTGCTGCTCTGACACACTGGCGGAACTGAAGCAAGACGACCTCTCATCAGTAAGTACAGAAGCCATCACCAGTTGTAGCCCATCATGCTCGAAAGAGATGCACCACCCTCTGCACGGGAGACAACACCAATGGGCCACCCATCACGGTCGACATGCAAGCAAACTGCCTGCTCACTACAGCCCGAAAACCTCGATCCTCCATCCTCCTCTAAGCTTTTTAGTCGCCAATCGGCTGGGGCGAAGGAACGGCCCAGGGCCGCCTACGGCGACAGCGCCGCTGGAAACCACCAGAACCGACAGCGAAACCGAGCGGCAGATCCTGTCTTAGACGCTCTCGGTCCGAGCACGGCCGAGACCGAACGTACCCAAAGCAGCCGGGAAAAACGCAACGACATGAGCGCCTTTCTTTACTCCCGCCGACAATGGGCATTATAGGGGGGGAGGCGGGGGTATAGTGTCACGCCCCCCCCCTCCCCGTGCGCACGGCGGCAGTGCCCGGAGCGCACTGGGGGGGGGAAAGGGCGTTACGTTATAGGGGAGGGAGGGGGGGGCGACGGCTATCATGCCCATTATGCCCCAAGCAAGAAGAAACACGCTCCATGGACGGGGCAGGGACACTGCCCCGCACACCGAACTGGCAAAATATGCACCAAGACGAAGGCAGAATCGAGACAAAATCGGAACCTCTGAGAATCGGCGGGTTTGGAAGATGCCTCGGGCGCCAGGGCCTCCTCAGAGCGTCACGGAACGCTCTGGAACGGATGTATCCTCGCCCTAGCCACGTCCGAGACATACCGGAGGCAGCCGACCCAGGCATGTGGCCGCTCCACTTTTTTCGATGCGCGGGCCCTGGGGTCGGTTTTTCCTCCCGAATCGTTTTGTGACAGCCCCGAAGCCAAGCGAGGGCCCCCGAGGGCCGAAAACGGCCAAGGGCCAGCTGCTCAAATTGTTTCGGAGCGTCGGATCTCTTGGCGACCTACCAGACCACCCCAACCCAACCCGAAGGCCCGAACTTCGGGCGGGGGGGGGGTGAGGGGTTCCACGGGAGTTTCTTCGATGCTTCCCGACCACCACCCCCACTGGAAATCGAGGGCAAATCTGAGCCTTCGGGTTGGGCTGGGGTGGTCTGGTGGGTGGTGCTCTCTGGGGAGCACGCCGCGGCGTGGCCCGGGCAGGAGCACTGCCCCCGGACGCCGCGCTGGCAAGCGGTGTGTGCCGCGGCCGGGTCGCGGCGCCGCGGCCCTGGGCGCGTGCCCTGCGGCCCCTCCCCGGGGCTGCTCACCCCTCGAGCTCCGAGGACCCCCGCCCCGCGTCTCAAGTCGGGCCTGTCCCCCTGCAGGGGGATTTTTTGGACGAAAAATAAGAATGATCCCGGCAAAGCAACCTAACAGCGACAGGTAGGAGCATATCTGGAAGCATTCCCCTTAAGATTCAGATGAGAATCCAGTTGTAGAATTCTGCTGTTCTCGCAGTCGTAGTCGCATTCGCGATGACAGTCGCAGTGGCAACGGCAGTCGCAGTCACAGCCTCAGCCTCAGGCTGCCTCAGCCTCAGCCTCAGCCTGCCTCACCTCAGCCTCAGCCTTCAGCCTCAGCATCAGTCCTTCAGCCTCGGCCTCAGCCTCAGCCTGCCTCAGCCTGGCAGCATCAGCCTCAGCCTCAGCCTCAGCCTGCCTCAGCATCAGCCTCAGCCTCAGCCTCAGCCTGCCTCAGCCTCAGCCTCAGCCTCAGCCTGCTTCAGCCTCAGCCTCAGCTGCCTTCAGCCTCGGCCTCAGCCTCAGCCTCAGCCTCAGCCTGCATCAGCCTCAGCCTCAGCCTCAGCCTGCCTCAGCCTCAGCCTGCCTCAGCCTCAGCCTCAGCCTGCCTCAGCCTCAGCCTCAGCCAGCCTCAGCCTCAGCCTCTGCCTCAGCCTCGGCCTCAGCCTCAGCCTGCCTCAGCCTCAGCCTGCATCAGCCTCAGCCTCAGCCTCAGCCTCAGCCTCAGCCTCAGCCTCCTCAGCCTCAGCCTCAGCCTCAGCCTCAGCCTGCCTCAGCCTGCCTCAGCCTCAGCCTCAGCCTGCTTCAGCCTCAGCCTCAGTCTGCCTTCAGCCTCGGCCTCAGCCTCAGCCTGCCTCAGCCTCAGCCTGCATCAGCCTCAGCCTCAGCCTCAGCCTGCCTCAGCATCAGCCTGCCTCAGCCTCAGCCTCAGCCTGCCTCAGCCTCAGCCTCAGCCTGCTTCAGCCTCAGCCTCAGTCTGCCTTCAGCCTCGGCCTCAGCCTCAGCCTGCCTCAGCCTCAGCCTGCATCAGCCTCAGCCTCAGCCTCAGCCTGCCTCAGCATCAGCCTGCCTCAGCCTCAGCCTCAGCCTGCCTCAGCCTCAGCCTCAGCCTGCTTCAGCCTCAGCCTCAGTCTGCCTTCAGCCTCGGCCTCAGCCTCAGCCTGCCTCAGCCTCAGCCTGCATCAGCCTCAGCCTCAGCCTCAGCCTGCCTCAGCATCAGCCTGCCTCAGCCTCAGCCTCAGCCTGCCTCTGCCTCAGCCTCAGCCTGCTTCAGCCTCAGCCTCAGTCTGCCTCAGCCTCGGCCTCAGCCTCAGCCTCAGCCTCAGCCTCAGCCTCAGCCTCAGCCTCAGCCTCAGCCTCAGCCTGCAGCCTCAGCCTCAGCCTGCAGCCTCATCAGCCTCAGCCTCAGCCTCAGCCTCCTCAGCCTGCCTCAGCCTCAGCCTGCAGCCTCAGCCTCAGCCTGCCTCAGCCTCAGCCTGCAGCCTCAGCCTCAGCCTCAGCCTCAGCCTGCATCAGCCTCAGCCTCAGCCTCAGCCTGCCTCAGCCTCAGCCTCAGCCTGCCTCAGCCTCAGCCTCAGCCTGCTTCAGCCTCGGCCTCAGTCTGCCTCCAGCCTCGGCCTCAGCCTCAGCCTGCCTCAGCCTCAGCCTGCCTCAGCCTCAGCATTAGCCTGCCTCAGCATTCAAAATGTGGCCCGGGAATGGAGTTCTGGGAATTCGAAGAACACGAAGTGGCCTACGGTTGGCTCCGGGCATTCAAAATCATGCCCAGGAATGAAGTTCTGGGAACTCGAGGACCACGAAGTGGCCTACGGTTGGCTCCGGGCATTCAAAATCATGCCCAGGAATGGAGTTCTGGGAACTCGAAGACCACGAAGTGGCCTACAGTTGCTCCGGGCATTCAAAATCATGCCCAGGAATGGAGTTCTGAGAACTCGAAGAACACGAAGTGGCCCACAGTTGGCTCCGGGTATTCTGAATCATGCCCAGGAATGGAGTTCTGGGAACTCGAAGACCATGAAGTGCGTTACCGTTGGCTAAAAAAGGAGTCCCCGGATTCCCGCGGCACCCGTCCGG
>CAUYUJ010018592.1:80000-112500 GCA_963575745.1 Prorocentrum cordatum
TCATCATCATCAGCAGCAGCATCAGCATCGTCAGCAGCATCATCAGCAGCAGCAGCAGTATCATCATCCTCGGCACAATCATCATCATCATCATCATCAGCAGCAGCAGCAGCATCAGCAGCAGCAGCATCATTATCACGATCAGCATCCTCATCAGCATCAGAAGCATCATCATCACCAGCATCATCATCATCATCATCATCATCATCAGCATCATCATTATCATCATCAGCATCATCATCCGCATCAGCATCATCATCACCCTCTGCCTCCTCCTCCTCCTCCTCCTCCTCCTCCTCCTCCTCCTCCTCCTCATTTTGCCCTAGTAACTCATTTCGCTCGAGCGTTTGGGGCTACTGCATCGTAGCGCTCGCTCGTCCGTATCGCCTCCCCTCCACGGCTTCCGCCGCCAGGTCGGCGTGGCAGGAGGCGAAGGCCGCCGCGGGTCGTTCGGTCTTCGTCACGCTGTCCCTCGACTCGGCTTCGCACACCGGGAAGGTCAGGCTCGCGCTGTGCCCCTCGCACGCGGCGTCCACGCTTCGGCCCACAGTGCACGGAGCTCTTGCTGGACTTCGGGACGCGCTGCCTCGTTGCGCGGTCACCGACGAGGGCCATCGGTCGCACAGTGCGGGAGCTTCGGTGGTCCGAACCAGTGTGACAAAAAAACAAATGTGGTAAAAAAACAAGTGAAATACAATCAAACAACAATAGACGAGTTGATGACACTCGTTTTTGTTAGCACACTTCTTCTGGTTTCGTCAGCCTCGCGCGCCTCCTGCGGCGCGAGGTGCTGCGCGGCCCAGCGGTGCGTTCGGGGTCTGTCCTCGTGGCTGCCGCCGCGCCGCCGCCCCGCGTCGACGCCGAGGTCGCGCAGGCGATCCACGGCCTGCGCATGTGGCACCTCGCGCCCCGACCTTCTTGGTCATGGCGCTGGTGTACCTGATGGGAGGAGGAGGAGGAGGAGGAGGAGGAGGAGGAGCCGTTGGTGAAGGTGACAGGTCCACGCAGCCTCGACACCCCGCTCCGGACGGTGATCGAGGCGACGGTGCTGGACCCTTCTCCTGGTGGTGGAGACGACGACGCGGTGGCGTGGCGCCTGCGGTGCGGCGGCCTCGACGGGCTGCTCCGCCGCCCTGCGCGGGCCCCAAGCCGCCTCGGGAGCCTGTGGCTGTGGCCAGGGCGGCAGCGGTGACGGCCCACGGGCGCAAGGGCGCGGCGTCCAGCAGGTCTGCCGCGGCGGCGCAGGACCTCAACGTCGCCTTGCGAGAGCTCGCCGTGGAGGCCGAGGTCGCGAGGGCAAGGGCCGCTGTTCCTGGCCGCCCTCCCGGGGTCTGAGAGGGTGGGGTGGTGGTCATCGCGTGCTTCGCGGAGGGCCCGCTGCTGCCGGGGAGCGCCTCTCCGGAGGGCCTGCACACCCGCCTCCCTGCCTTTCGGAGAGAGCTCCCAAGGGGGAGCAGGCCCGCCCCCTACCCTGGACGGGAGCCCCCCAGCGGGGGCACACCTGGGGGAGGGGCCGAATGGGCCACAATCCCACCAGCCCTTTAGGGCGTAGGTGGTTTAGGGAGTTTCCTCTTCCACCCCCCCTCTTCCCCTTCGCGAAGGGGTTTACGCTTCCCCCTGCCCCCTTCCCCTGGACCTGGACGGTCGGGTCCGCGGCTAGTTTTGTCGTGTCCGGCGTCGCGCGGGACTCCGACTTCGGCCGAAGGGGCACCCGTCGCGCCCCGCTGTGGACGGGGACCCCTCGGCGCGTGCGCCGCGCCTTGGCGCGCCGCTCGGCCCCGGTGGACGGCTGAGGGGGGCGGCCACTCAGTGGCCGCCACCTCGGCGCTGAGGCTGGGGCCCCAGCGCGGACTTGGGGCGGCAGGGGCGGGGGGGGCGGTGGAGGCGGCGGGCGGGGCGCCCTCGGCGGCGCGAGCCTCGGCGAGCCGGGCGCAGGCACCGGAGGCACGTCGCAAAGAGCAGGGCACGGGCATCGCAATCGATTGCGCTGCCCGCGCGCGACCCAACTCTTGGTGACGCGAAGGACAGCGAGGCAGGGTCGCAAGCATCCAGCACGGCGCGCCGTCGGCGGGGTGGTGTCGGGTGTCTCGTGGTCGACAATCGTCACGGCGGCGTCGGCGCAGGCACCACAGGCGCTGTCGCTCCACCTGCGCAGGCACTGCGCACGGCCGGGCGCACCGCAGGCCAGGCGCTGGCGGCGGGGCGCGGGCTCCCTTCGGCGGCACGCAGGAGCGGGCCTACGGCAAGGGAGGCCTCTGGTGCGCGGCGTCGGAGGGTCGCGGGGTGGCCAGATCCGAGCGCGCAGAGGCCCCGTGGGCCGACACCAGAGGTGAAACGAATCCTGGAACAGGACAAGATCGAATCGGGATAGATATGGGATCTCTGAGATGTGGCGTTTCTGGAAGACGCATCGGGCGCCGCGGCTTCTGCAGAGCGTTCAAGGGTGGCTCTGGAATGATTTGTCCCGTTCCCAGGCCTGCCTGAAAAAGATCACTCCAGCGAAGCGCCACCCTTACGCGCAGTGGATCCCTGAGGGGCCAGCGTCCATGGCAGCGTCCCCGATGGCCCGCGATGGCCAGCACGGCCGGCGGCAGCTCGGCACGAGTAGGCCACGCACCCGGCGCCGACGCGAGGGCCCGTCGGACGGGCGCGCTGGGCGCTGGCGACGAGGCGCACGTGCCCTCGGAAGGCCAACGCCTGCGGTGGCGCGTCCCCAGCGGCACGCGACGGCCGGCGCCTCGTCGAGGCCCGCCGGCCTGCGGCGCGACGGCAGAGCTCGCGGGTTGGCGCCGCGGAGAGGCGCGCGGGGAGCGGCGTGTGAGCCCCGGGGCGCCAGCGGCGCCAGCGGCGGGGCGCGGGGAGGCGCGGGGGGGGCGGCGCAGGGCGCAGGGCGGCCACGGGCGGCGAGGAGAGGGGGGCCCGGCACCCGCTGCGGCGGGGGAGCGCATCCATCGGCGCCGCCGGGCAGCACGGGCGGGCGCGGGCGCGGGCGCGCGGGAAACCAGGGGGGCGGGGCCAACCTGAAGCAGACCACTATCCCCTATGTTGTGCACCGCCTGGGGCTTGTCGGGCAGAAGGATGGGGATGAGCTCGGCGCTGGTCTGTGGGGCCTCCTGGTGCATCCTGGAGCCTTCTTGGGCTGCCTTGATGCCGTCTTGGAGGATTGTTGGGCCATTCGTGGGTCCTGTTGGGCAGTCTCAAAGCCATCTTGGAGGCCTCTAGGGGGGGGGGCCTGAGGTGACGTGTCCCTGCGCGGCAGCGAAGTCCTGGGCGATGGCGAGGGCGCGCGAGGGCGCGGGCACCACCACTGTACGCGGCGCCTCCGACCAGCCGTGCGCGGGCCTGCTGCGCCGTGTGAGCGGGGCAAGAGAGAGGCGGCAGTGGCGGCGCCAGGCCGGCCGCGCCGAGGACCAGGTGAGCCAGGCTCGCGGGCGCCAGCGGCGGCGGTGGCAGCCGCGGCGACGCTGCGCGGACGCCAGAAGCTCGAGCTTGCAGCCACGCCGTGGAACGAGGGGCCGCAAGAGGTCCGGGGCAGGACGCATACGCTGGGGGATGGATCGACGCGGCGGTTTCGTCGACGGGTCGGATGAGGAGGAGGAGGAGGAGGAGGAGGAGGACTCCTCTGGGCAGTTTGGAACCAGGCAGAGGCGGGTGGGGTGGCGCTCCTCTCGGCCGCGTGCGCCACCGCGTGCCTTGCTCCGCCGTCGCCACACCTGTCGCGAGTCACACCAGGCGTGGAGGCCAAGCGAAACAGGTTGGTCCAAACTGCGCCGTCGCTGAAGTCAGGGTCAAGAGAAGGAATTGAGCCCCGGAGCCTCAGGTGGCAGCCGCGACGGCGCGAGTCCGTCGCACGGCGTGAACGAGAACAAGGCCGGCCACGAGGGCGAGGGCGGCGAGACTCTGCGGAGGCGGTGCCTCACGTCCTTCTCCTTGTGGGGCTCCCTGGCACCGAGGGGCCCGCCCCAGCCGGGCGTGACAGCCTGCACCAGTTCGCGGCCGCTCGACTCGGCCGCGAGGGCGAGGGCGGCGAGGCGCTGCGGCGGCGGTGCCTCGCGCGCGACTTTCTTCCTTCAGGGGGCTCCCGCAAGCCGCGGAGCCGGCCCCAGTCCGGCGTGACAGCCTGTACCAGTTCGCGGCCGTTCTACCCACGCACTGGCGCGCGGGGCCCTCTGCGTCGTCAGTGCAACAGCACAGGTACGGTGAGGACGCCACCGCAGCGTGCGGCTGCAGCGCTGAGTGCAGGACGTCGCCGCAGCGTGCAGGACTCTTTGCCCCACAACATGGGCTTCGGGGAGCCGCGATGACCCCCCAGCTGGAAGAGTCGGGGGGGGGCTGTGACGTTGGACAATGGTCTGGGGCTCGCCTTCTGGAGCCCACAGTGGGCCCCGCATGGGGGGAACCTCAGGAGTGCTATGCTAGCCATAACTGTCCCGTCCTCACCATCATAGCACCACCGTCACGACCCCAGTCACCATCACCATCACCATCACCATCCTCGTCCTCATCATCCTCATCATCATCCTCACTACCACAACCAGCATCACCATCATCATCATGAGCCTCTTCCGCAAATATACTCATCAACATCCTCATCCGCATCAGCAGCAGAAGCTTCATCAGCATCAGCATCAGCATCAGCATCATCATCAGCAGCAGCATGAACATCACCATCATCATCAGCAGCATCATCAGCATCATCAGCATCAGCATCATCATAATCATCATCATCAGCAGCAGCAGCATCATACTCATCAAACTCAGCATCGTCAGCATCAGCATCAGTATCAGCATCATCATCAGCAGCATCATCAGCAGCATCAGCATCATCATGTTCATCGTCCTCATCGTCGTCGTCATCATGGTCACCAGCATCATCATCAGCAGCATCATCAGCACCACCACCACCACCATCATCATCAACAACATCATCATCAGCATCATCATCAGAAGCATCACCATCACCATCACCATCATCATGATCATCATCATCATCATCATCATCATCATCATCAGTATCATCATCATCATCATCATCATCATCATCATCATCATCATCATCATCATCATCGTCATCATCATCATCATCGTAAGCATCATCATCATAATCGTCACCATCGTCATCCTCAACCCCCATCTTCATCCTCATCCTCATCACCATCATAACCAGCTAAGCAAATCAAATCAACCAAACAATCAACCAAGCAAGAGCCAAACATGAAGCATGAAGCATCAAGTATCAAGCATAACGCATCATGCATCAATCAGCATCATCCTGTTTTCACTACGGCTCCCCCTCCTACTTCCTCCTCCTTCTCTTCCTCCTCCTCCTCTTCGTCTTCCCTTCCCCCCGGAACAGCAAAAGAGCGCGACACCTGCCATTGGGGCCGGGGCCATGCCAAGGGCAGCGCCCACCTGGGAGAGGCAATCGAGAGTGGGATGCGGCAAGTGGCGCTCGCCACGCAGCAGAACTAGACCATCCAGACTGCCTTGGCGACAGTCTACGAGACCCGACCCCATACTGGTGCAGTGGCATTGGCCAAGGCAGTGATTACTCAAACCCCATGGCATGGAATTGCATGAACTCGCTAGGGTTCTCGGATCCTCCACTCGGAAGCCAATTCTGCTGTTCTGAGGGGGGGGTCAATGAGGTACCGCGGGGGTGCTTGATGGAGGGGGCTTGGATGGTTCGGGCGTTCCACATTCCAAAATGGTTTCAAGATGGTCCTAAAGAGCTCCAGATGGCGTTCAAGATCGCGCGGGATGGTCAAGCTCGGTTGACGACGGCTCAAGGTTGCCAGGAAGCTCCATACAAATGCACCCGACGGATCGACATCCTTCAAAAAACTGCTGCTGCCCAGCATGTTGCTTCTCTTGCACATGTCCCTCATAGTGCTTCGGGAGCGCTTATAAAAGGCCCCACTCAGGACGGGCCAGCCACGCCCGGAGAAGGCCCCGAGACGGCGCAAGAAGGCCCCAGGAAGCCCCAAGTTAGCCTCTGGACGGCACAAGACGGGTCAAAAAGGCCCCCGCCCCTGATGATACTACTGGCATCGACGGCTTCTCTGCCCCATCCCTCCTTATGGCGTCCCGTTCCCTTCCACACAGGTCGGAGCACGTGAAGCAAACCAGAAGAACGAGCGAGGGACAAACACACCAATGCATGGCTCAATCGATTGCCAGCCCGTCGAGCAACGGCACGACGGACTCTGGTCTCCCCTTGGGGCGCAGCTTGCCCGTATGGCTGACACAACAGCTGCTGGGATGCTGCAAGAACAGGAATGTGAATGTTCAGGATGAGCTGACAGAAGCAGGGTGCATGGATCGACGCGGAACTGCTCAGAAGAAAGCCGCCACCGGAGAATTCTGCAGCTGCTGCATCAGCAGCTGCACGCCTCCAGGAAGCCTCTGCGCCTGCGCTATCAAGTTCTGAAGCTGCTGCCTTAGCACGCACGGGGCAGCCTCGATCCTCAGTTCTCCAGAGCGCCGTTCTACATCACGCCTCAGTCTTCCTCCTCCTCCTCCTCCTCCTCCTCCTCCTCCATTCCTGGTTCTTACTTCCACCGTCCACATCCCAACCCGCCCCATTCAAAGACTCTGACATGGCAGCAGGCCACCCAACGCGGGTGACTCTCGGGGACGTCCACAGGAGGGGCACCCAGCAGGGGGGGGGTCGCAGATCATGGCCCAGGGCACGCGCCGCCCAGGAGGGCCAAGGGACGCATTGCGTTAAGAGAAGAGGGGGCCATGGAATCCGGGCATCGTGGCCCCTGCAATGATTTCCACACACACACACACACACACACACACACACACACGCACACACACACGCACACACACACACACACACACACACACACACACACACACACACGCACACACACACACACACGCACACACACACACACACACACACACACACACACACACACACACACACACACACACACACACACACACACACACACACACACACACGCGCACACACACACGCACACACACACACACACACACACACACACACACACACACACACACGCACACGCGCGCACACACACACACGCACACGCACTGGTGCTCAAAAAGCCCTCTTGGCCGCCCCTGATGGCCCGATAGACACGAGAGACTCGATCTCCCGCGCTCGAGCGAGGACGATCCAGAAGGCCTGACAGAAACGCCACCTCTTCCACGAGCTGCGCCCGACCACTTCGTCAGGAACGGGTGACAACGTACTAAGTAACCTTCTATCCTGTGCTGTATCTACCCAACTGGACAAGAAACGGTACAACTTTCGTACGATTGAACTACCTCGCTAACTATCTCAACAACTACTAATCACGAGACAGCCGCACCCGACAACTCTGCGGCAAGTACAGAACAGCTGCACAGGACAACCGTCCCCACTCGGAGAAGAAGCTTCTTAGTCCCATTTGCCCTTAGATACAAGCGAAAACTCCTCGCCCACACGCTTAACGCGAATCGAAAGGAAACGGGAACTTATGTCTTGGTTTGGAGGCAATCTGGTTCACTTCAGTCTCACACCCCAAACCCCAAACTCCGAAATCAAGGTAGGCTGAGCAGCAACAACAATGATCGGTGGAGGGGAGCGAAGGCAGAGCGCTGGAACCACGTGGGCGCGTCACGAACGCTTCTCGCACTCAGCACAGGAAGCGAAAGGAGAATGGAAAGCAACACCTGCCGATCTCGGAGCGCAGGATTCGAATCGCAGCGGGAGGCACCCCGCGTGAGGCGACCCGCGGTCGCTGGGGCACCCGCATCTGCAGCGGCGACGGAGTCTGCCCAGGCTGCAGGTTCCCCATGATGGCCTGCCGGTGCGCATGCCACACGGAAGGACGCTCGCGCTGCAGCTAGAAAACACAGGGTTCGCCAGGGAGTGGCTTCCCCCAAAACGACCAAAACCCTTTGTGAACTCCTCCCGGAACCCTCCGCGAAGCCTTCCTGAACCGTGGGGGAGGGCTTACCCTGGGTTTTCTAAAGCTTCAGTTTCCGTGTTGCCCGCATCTTCCTCACGACGCACCGCACTCCAGATATCACAACAAAGGACGGGGGGTCACAAACCTCCCACACGTGCAGTTCTGACACCCTCCAGACCAGCCACCAAAAGGCTGCCTTTTGCCCAGACCACCCGGAACCCTCAAAGACGGTTGATGGGAAACACAAAAAACGAGCTGAAACATTTTCCGATATCGTTTTGGTTCGTCCTGCTGCGCACTTTCCCCCAACAGCGCTTCAGCTTGGGACTCACCACTTCGCTTCTTCAGCGCTTGACTGGCAGTTCCACGTTGTCGCCATTTCGCTGCCCGTGGGCGCTTCGTTGGCGCCTCGTTCGCCAGCTGGGTGCCGCGCTTTCGCCTCGCCGCCGCCCCGTCCGTGGGGGCCTCGTGCGCCGGGTGGGAATGCGGGTTCTCGCCTTTTCGCCGCCGGTGGTCGCCTCGCGGGCGCCTCCTGTGCCGGCTGGGAACTCTGGGCTCTTTCGGGTCGGCGAAACCCGCAGCCGCCCCGTGAGCGCCTCGTGCGCCGGCTGGGAATCATGGGTCTTCGCCGCTTCGCCGCCAGTGGTCGCCTTGTGGGCGCCTCGTGCGCTGGCTGGGTTTTCAAATTTGTCGCCCCGTCCCCAGCATGGGGCGCGTGGTTGTCGCCACTCATAGCCTGCACCACAAAATTGCACCACAAAGTTGCACCACATTGCTTGAACCACGAAATTTGCACCACATACGGTCAGGAACTATGTTGAGAATTTCACACCTGCGGCCTTGCGGACGCGCCGCGGACTTCAAACTGATTCCGTGTCGCTCCGCTTCGCCGGGTGGGAGGCTGGAAAGACCTTGGGGCGTTGACAATTGGGGAGTGGGGCGTGATCAGCGTGTCGCCCAGAAGCGTGGTGGCCCAGAACCAGCGGGCTAGGCAAAAGCTCGTGACCGTAGCCTGCACCACATAGCGTGCACCACACAATTCGCAACCCATCGCATGCGCCAAACAGCTTGCACCACACATGTTTGCAGCACGCAGCTAGCAACACATGGGTTGGATCATAAAGTCTGCACCAGTAGATGGCGTCACGTTTTTCACACATCCCAGATACAGTGAATCACTGATTGAGGCTCGCGCTGGCAAGCATATGATAATACTGTAAAATGCAACGCAACGCATTGCGACGCGGCGAATTGCACTGCTGTGAGTATATCCAATGCTCTGTTTTGAACATATCGGCCTTGAGCTACTCAGCGTCGAAAACTATTTGCACAGGGAACAAGATCCCTGGCAAATGTGGGATGTGAAGATGATGATATGTTGGTCTCATTACTGCTCTGGACAGGTCGTGTCGAAATTGCTGTGATCTCCGGTAAGCTGATGCTTGTAGGACACGTGAGCAAAGGGACGATTACGCGGCGACGACACAAAGCACTCCCTTTTTTCACTGACACCAGGTCGGCTCGCGGTGCCGACCAAGCGCAGCTGCAGTACAAGATCGCACAGCAGCAAAAGGCGACGGCTGTCACCGAGGTGAGCTCGAAGATGGATTGTTCTCATGCTTCTTACCCGAATGTCCGCTGTCTCGTCGAGCATCATACAACGATCGCCTTCTTACTTTTCGAGAATTGAGACCCTCGAGTAATCCTAGGGAGCGCCGGGAAACTATCGGGCCCTACCATTCCAACCGCTTTGTGAACATAACCCAAATAAATCCCCGGAGGCATGACGGCACCTGTCTTGGCCCCTCGATATCGTGATTCACGGGGAGGCACGTAGCGAATGAAGGGACCGAAAGGTAGAAGGGGCGCCTGAAATGGCGAACCAAAACGGGCCTGCGAACTGGATTTCCACTCGTCTTGCCTTGCGGCATGACAAGGGCAATAACATCGGACGGCACACATCCAAAAGGGAGGCGGAAGGTTGGCAGTTCCCAACAATGCGCGCGCCTGTCCGGATGTTTCGGCAACAGCTGTAAGCTTCTTTTCGCCTGGGATGTTGGCATAATGTAGAATCCTAAGCCCCATGCAAGCAAGCGCAAGTTCCTGGGCACCATCAGCGAAACTAAAGTTCAGCCCCTCTCCTGGGGCCCTCAGGCTCACTGGAAAATTACAGACATGCGCAGACGACTGGTCATGAACACACTGCGCAGCAATGAAGTTCGAGCTCCGAACGCGAAATTTCACGCACGCAGTTCCCCCGCGGAGTCCCTGCGAGAGGTCATCAGCCGCAAACCAGCGATCCGCGGCGGCGAGGCGTCCGAAGCAAGGGGGGTCAGCAGAGCACCGCCCGGGAATCTTTCAGCCCCGCGCGGTAACTTTCTCTGCGCTGCAAGCGCGGAGCCTTGGCCACATCGCACGCACTGCATTTCGGGTTCCTCGGGGGGAGAGCAAGAATTTGTTCAACGGAGACTGCGTCCTGTCTGAGACACCCTGCTAATGTCATCTCAACGCCCGCATGCTCCAGTTCCGCCAGTTTTTCGGAGACGCCGACTAGATCGTCGCCGCCCGGGCTCGCATTTCGGCCCGCGTCAGGCGCATCGGGAGCGGGGGTAAAATCATAACACCCACTACTAACATCGCAGGGTAGACTCCCCGAGACTGCTCTCCACGAGCTGCTCGCATTCCCCGCCCCGAAGACCCCCGACTGCGTCGTCGGCAATGGCGCAAGAACAACTACGCCTGCTGCACTGGAAGTCAAACCGCGTTCACGGGCGTCTTGAAACGAAGGGTAGAAATAAATGGTAACATCCACAGAGTCCACTCCAACCGGTTGTCCGTCCTCGTAGCTGCGGGCGACCATCGACCCTCGCGCACACATGCCCATGGTTGCGCGGGCCTGGACGGAGCAAGCAGGGGGGCCAACCACAGCCCCGAAATGCCTCGGCGCCTGGCACCACTTGCACCCTGCGCGACTGCGCAGCTCCGTTGACCTAGCGCCCCCCTTCCTGCGCGCATCAAATACGGAGCTTTACCGTCACAGGCAAGGTTGGCGCCATGTCCATCGGGGAAGAAGAAATGTGGAGTTTGGCCCGCAGGCCAGCAATAACTGAAACCGCGGTCAACGCACCGTTTCCCCACTGAAAATACACTCGGGGTCTCGGGCATCACTATAACATTAAAGTGTCCATCTTTAAAATATGAGCATGACGCGCCGGCTGCACCGAGGGCCTCGCTGGATACCCCAGCAGCGTTCAAGGCAATGCCCGGAGATATCCGAATCTTACCCATAGCTTCGGTACCCTCTACAAATATTTCCGCAATGAGATTACAACCACAGCCAGCGTCAACAATGAAACGCATCGAACCAAGGCCAACAGGATGATTCCCTCGATTAAATGACCGCAGCAGCGCTGCCGGCACATTCATTCCCCTATCCGAGCCATAAGTTCCAGACACCACTTCCAAGTTCCGAGGCTATTCGCATGGCTGAGACTGATGATGCGCCCGATGCAAGGGGCATCCGAAACTTCGCCCCCGTGGAAATTTTCCATCTGTCCAATGCAGAAGACGGGAGCTCCTTCCCGTGACGGGCTCTCCCTCTAATGGTAGCAGGTCTTTTAGTACGCGGGTGAGAACGAACCGAGAGGCCACGCGGGACGGAACGCCCCGTCTTCGCGCAGCTGGGCTTCGGATCGGCACCACGCGAAGTTGCGATGGCAGCTCTCGGAAGCAAGGCGCCAAGCAAGGATATCAAAGGGCCTTCCCTCAATACCATGTCTGACATTGCACTCGGCGCAGAAGCCACCACGTCTGCGGAGTACCCCGTATGTCGAGCGGGTCTTACATGGTCTTCGCCAATGAAAAAAATGCTCGCCAACGCTGACCAGCGCCTCATACGCGCCGAGCCGCAGAGGGGCCGGGCAAGTATCGCGGCCGTTTGTCATCTCGATCTTTGAAAGGGCGTGTTCTACCGCTGCTGGCGGAAAACCGGGGGGCGGTCACTACCGGTGCGAACCCCCCCCCCCCCCCTCCGGAAAACCGGGGAGGGTCGCTACCGGTTCGAACCCCCCCCCCCCCCCCCCCAGCTCATCATGAAAAGGGGAGGGGGCACTACCGGTTCGACCCCCCCCCCTCGAAAACCGAGTGGGGGCGCGGACAGAGGTGGGGACGGTGCGAGGTGGGACAGCGGCGAGGGGACAGCGGTACAGTGGTGAGGACAGTGGGACAGTGGGACAGTAGAGGGCCGGCAATGGCGGGGACAGTGGTGGGGACAATGGTGGGAACAGGGGGGACAGTGGACAGTGGTGGGGACGGTGGTGGTGGGGACAGTGGTGTGAGCACAGTGGGAATGAGGTGGAAACAGTGGGACAGTGGAGGGCACAATGGTGGCGGGGGCAGTGGCGAAGGCGGTGGCGAGGACGGCGGCGGGACAATGGGACAGAGGAACAGCGGGGACAGCGGTGGGGACAGTGGGGACAGTGGTGGGAACAGTGGGACAGCTCAGTGGGACAGCGGCGGAGTCAGTGGGACAGTGGGGACAGTGGGGATAGTCGGGCAGTGGTTGGGGCCGTGGAGACAGTGGGGAGAGTGGAACCGTGGTGGGAACAGTGGTGGGGACAGTGGGGACAGTGCGACAGTGGTGGGGGCACTGGTGGGGACACAGTGGGGACAGTGGTGGTGAGGACAGTGGTGCTGGGAACAACAGTGGAGGATGTGATGCGGACGGTGGTAGGGACCGGGAGTCGTTTGCTGGCGGTGAGTGGGGGGGGTGGGGAGGGGTTCGAACCGGTAGTGATCCCCCTCCGGTTTTCGAGGGGGGGGGGGGTTCGAACCGGTAGTGACCCCCCCCGGTTTTCCGGAGGAAGGGGGGGGGTGGGGAACGGGGTTTCCAGGGAGTGGGGGGGGGGGAGGGGTTAAGGGAGGGGGGGGGGGGGGGGGGGGGGGAAGAGGGGAGGGGGGGGGGGGGGGGGGGGGGGGGGGTCCCAGCAGGGGGGGGGGGGGGGGATTTTCGGGGGGGGGGGGGGGGCGACCGCCGGGTTCCGGGGAGGAACAGGTTGGCAATTTTCCAAAGTAAAGCGGCGGTGGATGGATCACGCTCTCTCCGATCTTTAGACGCCCTCTCAACGCAGGTCTTCGGTTGGAGGGCCCAACGAATTTTTCTGATAAGTACGACAGCCAAATCAAAAGATGGAACGGTGATTGGCGCCCCCCGGAACTCTGATGGCTGAGCCATCGACTCCTGGTGGCCAGTGTCACGGGCGTCCTGGAGCCGCAGCGCGAAAGCAACCGCGGCCGCCGAAACGACGCTCTTCTCGATCCGTCCAATGCCGACAGGGAGCATTGCCCTTGCCCTTGCGACTTCCTTTGCTGCCACTACTTTTCTGGCCCCCATTTCTCACTGCCAGCGTCAGACCCGGGCGCAGCATGGGCCTTGGCGACGTTGGCCACTGCAGAGTCAGCCTGCTTTCTGAATGCGATCATAACCGACATTCTGCCCCGCCTTTAGCGGGACTTCTTCGCGCGCCAGCTTCCCGCGCTGCCTGCAGCGCGGGGGGTCGCGCCGCAGACCTTTGCACATGGGTCAAGAAAATGCGAGGCGCGCAACCTTCTCTCGCCGCCCCTTCGAAGCGCCCCAAGACGACTGCTTTGAGCCAGTCGGGCCAGGAGTGGCCGATCGATCACCGAGGTTGCCCTTGCCCCAGCCTTTTTCCTTCTCGGGTTTAGCGCGCCCCCCCGCTTCACCGGCCAAATGTCCCTTGCCGGCGCAACGTCTCGCTTCGCAGCCGGCCGAGCCGGCTGCGGGGCCAGGGCGGCCCCGGGCATCTTGCCACCGAAATGGCACCGCTGGTTCTGCTTTGGGCAAGCGCCCCCCACTAGCATTAATTTACACGCGACATCCTGTTTGACTCGGCCGTCGCCGACCTTGCCCGCGGGTTTCTCCAGAGGGTCATCGGGGCTAGCTGGGCCACGGGCGGCATTTCTACTCTCTTGGCGACTTCGTTCATAAAGCGTCTCTCGCCGACAGTCGAGGTGGAATTCGCTCCGCTCCTTCTCCGTGAATTTCTGCAGTTGGTGCAAAAATCATTCGTATGATGTAGCATCAGTCCCAGTCTTCGCGCCACTGAGTTCGCGGCGTGCCATCGCTGGTTGCATCTTCGATGAAAAACTCCATCTGCTCATATTAAGAATATTGTTTAATACATATATATATATATACAACAAACACACACACACACACACACACACACACACACACACACACACGGATGGACGCTGCAATCTCCGGGGGGGGGGGGGCCTGGATCCCCCGCGAAGTTCACGGCGAAGAAACATCCATTCGTTAGAGAAATGGCACGGGTCTTCGTCGAGGCGGCCCCCATCGATCTTAAACAAGCCGCGGCAAGCCATGTTCCTGCCACGCTCAGTCCGCACGGACAACCAATGACAAATTAGGCGCATCATTTCTCGACCCGTAAGCAAGAGCGATTCACTGGGCCGACCTCGGCGACGACATAGGTCGGCTTCGCCGGCAGGTCTTCCTTCCGCCCCACGCTGGAAAACATCGCAGTCAGGGCCAGAAGCGATCATCAAATCAAGACGTTCAAATCCCCCCGAATCTCTCAGAGCGAGGGGGGGCGCTCTGGGATTCGAAGCTCCAGCAATCCAGGGAGAGCGCTCTTCGCGCCAGGCGGCGCGGAAACCCTCTGGCGGCCCCCGGCCCCCCCCCCCCTTCCCCGCGCCCGGTTGAACCGAGGACTATCGGAGCCACGTCGCGCACTTTATCGGGGGCATTCATGCGGCTAATTCTCGGCGGGTCTACAAATTCCGGAGAACTCGGTACCCGCGCGATGGAACGCTCTGAATATTCATGAGAACCCCAATCGACAGCCCTGGCCTTAGGCGAATCACACGCAGGGCCCTTCCCCATGGATTGTTTCGCCCGTTCGAACTCTTCTCTCTTGCCGAATGGCCCCCAGCAAATCTGCCCGCTGCTCGCAGGGCGAAGCGATCCGCGCCTATTCCCCCCAAGGATCCCCCACAATCTTCCTCGATTCTCCTCTCGGCGGCCTCCGCCTCAGACTCTTACTCTCCCGAGCGCGCTGCCCACGTCGCCTCGTCGTCGGGTCGCTGCGACGTCCGCTGCAAATCTCAGAGCATTGAACGCACTTCTCATGTTTCGGCTGTTGGCAGAAGTGGCGGATCTCCAAACTTCCCAGGGACGCAATCGTTCGCGGTCGCCCCGTCTGCAAGACCCCCGCAAAGGCTGGCGCAATTGCTGTCTCACTCGGCGATGGCGGGCGAACGCTCCTGATTTTGGCCCGGGGGCTCAATCCCAGGGCCCGGTTGGTTCGCTGCCCCGACATCGCAGACTGAGCCTCCGAGGCCAGCTATGTCTCCCAACCAACTGTCACGGGCTGGGCCTGCGCGTGAAAAGACCTGGTCGAGGATGTTGGGACAGTACCATTGAGCAGCACAGGTTGGCCCCGCGACGCCGATGAGTCTTCTCGCACAGTCAATCCATTCAGAATTTGCGCCCCCCTTGAAGCAACCAAGTCGTCGGCACGCGTCTGCGTTTGATTGGCAATGTCTTCGTTTGCCCATGCGTTCCTTCATTCTCCCCGCACGGCCAGCGGCAACTCGCCCGCGGAAGGTCGCCTGCTGCACCACAGCCGACGCTTCCATTTAAACGCGCTAAACCATCGCAGCTGCCTGGGCCGCCCTCTCTCGCAGGCCCCCCCCCCACTGACTGCTCAGAACTCTTCGTTGTTTCTGCGGCAACCTGCAGTCGACGACGCATCTGCAATATTGTTTCAACCATTTCCCCCGCGAAGTTCCTTTCCGTTTCCCTTGCCTCTTGCCTGGCAGACTCTTCCGTTTCTTTCTTGCCGCGTTCAACTTCCGCCAGGAACAGCCGAGCTGCTTTCGAGTTTACCAGTTGGCTTACTTGTGTCAGTTGCGCGACATGTAGCAACTTTTCATTTCTTACTCTGCATCTGCCAGGGCTGATCATCCTTCCGCCGTGGAAGTCCTTCATGTGTGCAGCCATTTGTTCGCGAAGTTCCCTTTCTTCGGCGGCGCTCCTCTCAGCTTCTTCTTGTTGACATTCAACGAACCCAAGATGCCCGCAATTATGTTCTACCATCTCAACGAAATCCGAACACAACCAACAGATATTGCAATGCAGACATATGCGTGGACAGCATCCGCAAACAGGACGGAGACATGGACCATCAAAGTTCCTTGCCGTTCCTGGGTATCGGTCTTCTGCTGTGGGAGGGCATTTTGATCCATGGGTCCCGCAGCCAGTCTCGATCGAAAAATGGCCCGACGATGAACCAGAGGAGCCCTGGCTGCTTCTCGACCTCCCAAGGAATCTAGACATCAATGGGGGGTGGAGGGCCGGATGTCTGACATTCAAATGTGGCGGCATTGGTTCGTCGGGAGTTCCCTCGGTTTCTGGTATCACGTTACAAGCATTAGCGTCTGTCAGACTTCCAGTCAAACTGGAAACCTGCATCGGCGAGTTTTGTTTCACGCTGATGTCGCATGGTACTTTAGGTCGCCTCGGCGATGGGGTCTCCCCAGTAATGTCCCCTACGTGTTCCATATACGTCGTCACGGCATGTCATCCGCCCTGGATCGACGAAATTTCGAAACTAATCTCATCCCCGTCCGTAATTTGCTGAGAGGTCGCGTTCCATATTCTCATCTCGGTCCATTGGTTGAATCAATGTCGGGACATGTTCTTGTTTTTGCGTGAACGGTTTATCAATGAGTGGTATGACAAGGACGCTCGGGAGGAATAGACCTACCTAGTTTAAGATGGTATTAATTGCGACGCCCTCGGTGATTGCAAAGTGTACAATCGCACCAGGAATTCCACTCACGCCCATGTGTGCATTGGATGTAGCCATTGCGCCATCGGCTGGTAACCAATTATTTCCCAGAAAGAACAGCATCCCCAACAAATCTGGCATGTGAAGATGATGTTATGCTGGTAACAGTACGGCTCTGGACAGATCCTGTCGACTTGGCTGTGGTATATGGTAAGCTGATGTGTCCAGGATATGCGAGCGCGAGAGGAGGGACGACGACGCGGCGACGACACAAAGCACTTCCCTTTCCACTGACACCAGGTCGGCCCGCGGTGCCGAACAAATATCTCGAATCCAAACACAACTGCGGCACAACATCGCGCAGAAGCGAAAAGCGGCGACGGCGACACAGAGACGGCAAGGAACGAGGCTAAATAACTTCGAAATGCCCATTGCACCGCTATTCGATGCTTGACTACATCGGTTTGCCTGGCATCGCTTGGCTTTGAAGTTGCACTGCCGTGCAGTTCATCCCGTTGCAGCCCACTGTTTTGCACCGAATTCGTTTGCATGTGCACCTTTATAATAAAATGTAATGATGCTACCAAGAATACAGACAATAATAAGAGTATGAAGGATATGCCTAATACGATTAATAATAAGACATACCTATACGACCACCCTCCGGGTGATAAGGAGGTTCGGGGGGGGGAACCAACGTCTCACTCGATCGGTCTCACTATCGATCTCAGTACCGATCTCACTATCGGTCTCGCTCGATCGATCTCACTCGATCGATCCCACAATCGATCTCACTCGATCTATCTCATTCGATAGATCTCACAATTGATCTCACAATCGATCTCACAATAGATCACACAATCGATCTCACATTCGGTCTCAATATCGATCTCACTATCGAGATCACAATCGCTCTCACCATCAACGTCATCATCATCATCATCCTCATCATCATCAACATCATCATCATTACCATCATCACCAACATCGCCATCATCATGAGGGCACCGTCATCATCATCATCATCATCATAAACATCATCATCAAAGTCAGCATCATCATCGGGACAACATCATCATCATCACCACCATCATCATCTCATCATCAACATCATCGTCATCATCATCGGGACACAGTCATCGCCATCATCATCAGCAGCATCATCAGAATCATCATCAAAATCGGGACACCATCATGATCAACATCGTTCTCAGCATCAACCTTATCATCAACATCGTCATCATCCTCGGGACACCATCCTCATCATCATCAGGATCATCGCATCATCATCATCGACTTCATCGCCATCAACAACATCATCATCATTGGGGCAACATCATCATCATGAGCAACATCATCATCAACATCGTCATTATCATTATTATCATCATCGGGACACCATCATCATCATCACCATCATCATTAGCACCATCATCATCATCATCATCATCGGGACACCATAATCATCATCAACATCATCATCTTTTACATCATTATCGCTGGGGCACCATTTCCATCAACATCATCATCACCAACATCATCGGAATCATCATCATCAGCATCATCATCATCGGGACACCATCATCGTCATCATCAACATAATCATCATGAGCATCATCATCTTCATCATCGGGACACTATCATCATCATCGACACCATCACTAACATCATCATCATCCTCATCTTCATCGGGACACCATCATCATCATCTCATCATCATCATCAGACTCATCATCATCATCATCATCATCATCATCAGCAGCAGCAGCATCATCATCATCTCATCATCATCCTCGCGGGACACCGCGGGACACCGGCGGGACACCGCGGGACACCGCGGGACACCGCGGGACACCGCGGGACACCGCGGGACACCGGCGGGACACCGCGGGCCACCGGCCGCCCGGAAGGGAGTCATTTGGTCCGGCCGCGCCTCAGCCACACGGGACACCAGCGGGACACCGGCGGGACACCGCGGGCCCCCGGCCGCCCGGAAGGGAGTCATTTGGTCCGGCCGCGCCTCAGCCACAGGAGACTTTCTCTCGCCCGCCCACGCAGCTTCGCCTCGCCCGCACGGCACGCACGAACACGAAACCGAAATCGATTTCCCGGTAGGGGGGCTCTCCGTTCCACTTCGATCTCACCCCCCAACCTCCGATAATTACAATTGTAATAATAAAAATATGCATCGGAGTGCGCTGCTTGAGGGCGAGGACATCGAGAAGCAGGGGACGCTTCCTCCAAGAATCAAGGAAGGCACCCCCAAGGAGCCAGAGGAGACTACTCTGGAAAACTGGCCTCGGGATGCAAAAAAAATCTGGCGATTTCGGCATAACATCAAATACGGTCAGGACCTCTTTCTTGGAATGTCCCGGCGGCGGCCCCGGCGACGACGAGAACGTGCCCCTCCGCTGCACGTGACGGGGGGCTGGAATAAGCTCGGTACGTTGACGCTCGGGGACGGGGACGGGGTTAGCGTGTCACGTCGAAGCGGCGGGCCAGAACAAGCGGCCAGAGCGCTAAGCACAAGTTCCTGACCATAGACAACCTCGTACCATGAGCAGATCCTGACCGGGGACCACCGAGCACTGAGGAGCATCTTCCATGCGCCCTTGCTCGTGTACTCCAGATTTCGTAATAAAGGGAGCGGGGTCTCATTTCGGGGGGGGGTCTCTTCCAGGCCATCTTGGAGGGCCTGGGGGGGTCTGGGGACGATGTTTTGGAGGGTTCTCCCACGGGGGGGGTCTAAAACTTCTCGTCTGGGAGGGTTGAGACCCCCTCCCTTTTATTACGAAATCTGGAGTACCCGCTCATCATTCTAGACGTCTCTCCTCCTCTTTCTGCTCACCCTCTTGGTCTCGTGTCTGCCGAATGTTGCCCTCGGCCCTCGAGGGTCGAGAAGGGAGGGTCTCGGGCAAGCTTGGCCCTCGTCGGGCCCCCAGAAGCCTCCGAAGGCCTCCAGAGGTCTCTGGGGTCCTCTGGGAGCTGGGGGTCAGGATCCAGGGCGGGAGCAAGACGTACCGCTTGTGTCCATCACATTCCAGCGTCTGGACATTCAGGATGCCAGCAAGGCTGCTGGTGACGGAACGAGTCGCACGACAAAGCGATGTGACTAAGGCAATGGCTATCATCCCACTAGCCCTCAGGGCTAGGTGGCTTAGCCCTGCAACTTTTTCAGTCACACTTCTTCTCTTTCGGGGAGGGGTCGCCTCTTCCCATGCCCCCTCCACTGGGTATGGACGAAGCGGTGCAAGGTGTCAGAGTGCCCGTTTTGCCCAAGACGGCTCCAAGATGGACAATCTGGCGTCCAACATGCCCCAAAGAACCCATAAGATGCCGCCAGGTGGCCACGGGGCCACCTAACAATGTCCCAACAAAAACCGGACTCTTCAACACCCATAATGCCACTCAATGAGTTTAGTCGCGCACTGGTGCTTCCACATCCTTCTCGACGTCCTCCTCCGTCTCCGCCTTGCGCCCTCCCTCCCTCCGCCCCTCCCTCCTCCTACTCCTTCCTCCTCCTCCTCCCCATCCTCCCTCACTCCCCCCCAACCCCACAGCCCCCTTGTGCTCTCAAGCTGCCGTTTGGGCTCCAACCATGTTGGCTGGGACCCAACGCCTCGGTCCCTTCTCGTGGGCGCTCGAGGGATAGCACAGCCCCTGCGTTCACTGCCTTACCCTTTAAGACACTTGCAGACCGCTGTGCTGACGAAAACCGAGGTTGCTGCAATGTGGTATCCCCACACCCCTAGTTCCCCCCCTCTTCTGCTACGTACGCCTGATTGTTGCGGCACGCGGCGCCAGCTGGGTCACGCCGCGGCTGTGGGGTCGGCTCCGCCCTGTAAACTGATGCGCGAAGCAACGCGGCGAGGCTCTGCTCGCCGTGAATCCCACCAGCCCTCTGGGCGTAGGTGGTCTAGAGCAGATCCTCTTCCACCCCTCCCTCTTCCCCCTTGGGGAGGGGTTTACCCCTCCCCCTACCCCCTCCCCTGGACCTGGACGGGGGGGGCCGCGGGTAGTTAGAGCGTCCCAGATGGCCCAAGACGGCTCCAAGAGCGCCTCAGAGAACCCAAGATGAGCTCCAAGATGGCTCAAGATAGCGCAAGATCGCTCGAGATGGCTCCTAAGATGGTTCCAAGAAGCCCAAAGACGGCCCCAAGATAACTCCAAGTGGCCAAACAGCTCCCCAAGGAGGCCCCGAAGAGGCCAAAATCGTCCCAAAACCTAAGGAAAATCAATGATTTTTGCTTTCTCGCCTTTTCGCTTCCGATGGCCATCCGAGGCCTGGAGATGGTTCCAAGATGGCCCAAGAGGGCCCCAAGAGAGCCCCAAAAGAGCCCCAAGACGGCCCCAAGAGCGCCCAAGAGCACTCCAAGAGCGTTCCAAGAGGGGTCCAAGAGGCGATTTTAGGGGCTTCCGAGGGGGGGCGCTAATTAAACCCCCCCTCTTGTTTGATCGATCTCCTCCAAGATGGCCCCAAGAAGCGCCCAGGAAGCCCCAAGAGGTCCCAAGATGGCCCCAAAATGGCCCCAAGAGGCCCCCAAGAGGCCCCCCGGAGGCCCCCAAGAGACCCCCAAGAGGCCCCAAGAGCCCCCCCAGATGCACCCAAGATGCTCCAAGAGGCCTCGGCGAGAATGCCTAATCATTGATTCTACACAGGTTTTAGCCACATGGAGGCCTCTTGGGGGGGGGCACGGATTAAGATGACTCCAAGAGCGTCTGGGAGAGCCCAAAATGACCTCCAAGATGGCTCAAGATATCCCAAGATGTCTCATAATGGCTTCCTCTGTGTGCTGCCCACTTCTCTGATCGAGGCAATTCCTCTGGGCATCGTTTCTGGATGGGCTGGTGGGGATTCGCGAAGCGACAACAATTCAGAGCAGCTCAGCACTGACGAGCAGCGTGCAGGTGCACGGTTTCCCCCGGGGCCGCAGGCGACCCGAGGAGGAGGAGAAGGAGGAGGAGGAGGAGGAGGAGGTGGAGGAGGAGGAGGAGGAGGAGGGGGGGAGGAGGAAGGAGAGGAGGAGGAGGAGGGAGGAGGAGGAGGAGGGAGGAGGAGGAGGGGAGGAGGAGGGGAGGAGAAGAAGGAGGGGGAGGAGGAGGAGGAGGAGGAGGAGGAGGAGGAGGAGGAGGAGGCGGAGGAGGAGGAGGAGGACGGGACGCCTAAGCCCTTCGGAGAAACCCTCCACGTGCAGGGAGATGCACAATGACGTTAATCGGCGAACAACCCGAGCTGACGGTGCTGTAGTGACGATGACGATACCCGCTCGTTGTCCGAGATGCTGCGCAGTCAAATAGCATGAGCATGTCAGCTGCACTCCTGTCAAGCCAACCCGGTTCCCCAACCAACCGCCTGTCAGAACCTAGAGCGAGCATCTAGCAAACAAGCGAACGATACTTGCCGACACGCGGGCCGATGCAGAATTCACCAATACACTATTCTGACTGGTGCCTTCTCGAGGTAGTCGGGATCCCTCATCTGGACAACCCGATCCCTGGAGATCGTACCCAGCGCGCTCCAGAACTTGCAAACGATCCACGTGATCCACATCTGAACGATCAGGAAAATCAAGAACCACAAGTAGGATGTAAGAACGAATATCAGGTTGAAGATGCAGAAGCAAAGGTATACCGAGACAGGGCCTCGCTGCAAGCGCCGTGCCCCGATGATGCCGCAGAGAGGTCCAACGAAGAGTGCGGCCTGAATCAAGCCTACAGTCCATAGAGGTATCCCTTCGATAGCGGTGCATTCTTCTCTCCTGCACTGGGTGAGGGCCGCCCAGAAGAATACATCGCGGATCAGCTGGAGGACGAAGTCGATCAGACCGAAGCACATGACCGTGTACCGCAAGCTGAGGACAATGAGCTCATCGGTCGGCAAATCTGGGATGGCCTCCACAACGACCGGCCCCGTCGAGAGACGAGGTGCGCCGATGGACACGGCGTGCGGGTGCACGGCCACGCCCTGCACAACGGCTCCGTGCGCAAAATGGGGCGCCTGGCCCATCTCGGCCTCCTGCATCTGCCTGGCTGTGCGCTCGTCCTCTGCTGCACTGGCGGCCATTGCAGCGCTGTGCCGATGCTGTCGACCTGGGGTCCAGTGAAATCACTTTGCTGAGCGCCTTGAAACAAACTGGCTACGGACGCCCGCGACATCTCCAGGGAAATTGAACTGTGGGCCAGTTGACCGGATTGCGTCTTCGCTGGCGCCACCACGGGGAGGAACCCCACAGCGGGGGGCCTCGGTTGCTGCGCCCAGAAAAGGCCCCGAGCGTTGGAAACTTCAGCCTGACAACTCGTCTCGTGGTGCTGGTGAGACCCCCATGCTCGCACGGCCAGCACCAATGGCTACCGAGGCCTCCCATCTATTTTGACCTGCCCGGCTTCCGCGGCACTGATGATTAGCTGTCTTCTCAAAGCTGCCCTGGAAAAGGCAGTGCTTGCACTGAAGGGGTGCTACTTCTGTTGTGCGGAGCTGGCAGTGCCTGCCGCAGTCGGCCATTGGCGTGCTGGTGCCCTGTGGCTGGTGCCCGATGGTGTCCGATGGTTGCTGCTCTATGGCTGTTGCGCTCTGGTGTCCTCTGGTTTGTGTCCTGTGGTTGGTGGACTCAGGTGCCCTATGAGTGATGTCCTATGGTTGATGCCGTACGGTTGATGCCCCATGGTTGGTGTCCTATGGCGCCCCATGGATTTTGCCCCATGATCATTGCTCTGTGGATGATGCCCTATGGTTACCGCCCTTTTGTTGGTGCCCTGGGAATGGTACCCTGTGTTGATGAATGTTGGTGCCATATGGTGCCCGAGGGCTGGTGCCCTTTGGTTGGTACATCATGGTTTCTACCCACAGCTTACACATCGGGAATGCTAGCACCTACCGTTTAGGGCCGACAGGCTGGCATCGTTACTTGCTGAACTGCCGCGCCCCTTGTGCTGAGTGAACGCGACGCTGCACAACACATTTGTTTGTCCCAGTCTCGGTGGTCACAGTACAGCGGAGGTCAGTTCACAAGAAACCTTCCACAAGAAACCCAACCCTGAGACCCCAGGACGTCCATTGTTTTTTGGTGTTGGAACGTCACGCCTTCCATCACAAAACCATCGAATCCCAGTAAACCCAGGGAACCCTGGAGGCGAGGAGGGTGTTTCTTGGCATGGGTATCCACTGTAGTTGGTCGATGGGGAAAACAAGGCTACTGCAAACCGCAGTTGCGCACAGAGGGGCGAGGAAGAGGCGAGCGGCGGCCCCAGAGAGACAATAAAAGCGGCCCCATCACATCATGTAGGTCTTAAAAAAGCGTGCTGCGGCCCAAGCTGCGGCAGGCCACACAGCGCAAAACACACGGGCAAGCCGGCTCGACTTCGAGATGGCCTGGCTACATACCCCTTCGTTCCATTACCCGACCTCGTTCGGGAAGTCTGTGCAGTGAACTGTGATTTGCCTCTCTCAACGCTTGTGCGGTTGACCGTGCCTTCTTCCTCCTCCTCCTCCTCCTCCTCCTCCTCCTCCTCCTCCTCCTCATCATCATCATCATCATCATCATCATCATCATCATCATCATCGTCATCATCATCATCATCATCATCATCATCATCATCATCATCATCATCATCATCATCTTCCCCCTTCTCTTCCTCCTCCTCCTCCTCCTCCTCCTCCTCCTCCTATCCTCCTCCTCTTCCTCCTCCTCCTCTTCCTCCTCCCCCGCATCCTAATCATCATCAGAATCAGCAGCATCACCACCACCACCACCGCCACCATCATCATCAACATCAGCAAGTCATCATCACCATCACCATCAGCAGCATCATCATCAGCATCATCAGCAGCATCATCATCATCAGCAGCGGCATCATCGTCATGATGATGATCATCCTCATCAACATCATCACGATCGTCATCATCACTACCACCATCACCATCGCCATCATAACATTCATCACCATCAGCATGGTCATCATCATCAGCAGCATAATCATCAGCATCATCATCATCATAATCATCATCATCATCAGCATCATCATCATCATCATCATCATCATCATCATCATCATCATCATCATCGTCATCGTCATCGTCATCGTCATCAGCATCACCATTATCATTACTGCGCGTCATTTTCTGGGGGGGCCTGTCTATTATAGTATGATATGATAGCGGCACTGTCAAGACTGCGGCGTGAGTTCCAGGGCCACGTCGGCGCTCAGGAGCGAAAGCTGCAACAATCCAGAACCCGTTCCAGGCACACTTGGGGTGCCGAGAACGGAAAGAGCGGGCCATTATTGACAGGGGAATGGCAGTGGGCCACGAGTACTTTGAGCATAAACAGTTATGGAACGGATGCAAAATGTCAAAAGCCAGCCAGTTCAAATCCGCGCACGCACAGACATTACTGGGCATCTTTCTCTGGGTGGGAAATCTGTCTAATATGATAGCGACGCCTTCTCCTCCTCCTACTCCTCCTCCCTCCTCCTCCTCCTCCTCCTCTTCCTCATCATCATCATCATCATCATCATCATCATCATCATCATCATCATCATCATCATCATCATCATCATCATCATCATCATCATCATCCTCTTCACCCTGCTCCTCCTCCTCCTCCTTTTCCTCCTCCTCCTCACCCACATCACCATCCCCAAACCTCCTTCCCTCCTCCTCCTTCCCATTAATCCGCTCTTACTTGGGCCCCTCATTTCCCCCATAACAGCATGTGTAGTATTCCTCATGTTTCCACCTGGCCCGTCTCCTCATCGTCATCACTGCCAGCCTTCTGCTCCTGCCCCTCGGCGTCGTCATCGTCGTGCCTGCTTGGAGTGCCGTCTCCCAATGCACATCGCATTCGTGCTCTGCGACGCACTACGATCAGAAGGGTATGCCTCTGGTTAATGCTGGCGCGCAGCTGGCGCGCAATAACGCAACAGCTACAGGTAGACGCCCAGCGCGAGGTGAGCAGACCAGGGGCCAAAGAAGCGAAAGAGGAGGAAAAACAAGAAGGGAAAAACGAGCCATCTCATCCTCTGCTTCTACTCCTCAGTTGCTCACCCGTTACTCAAACCCTGGATCCCTAACGACTGCACTGTGACTGGCAATGCTGATCACCGTGTATCCTGATCTCGAAATCCTCGTCGTTACGCTACCTGAAGATGCTCGTCCTGAGTCTGGGCATCCCATCAGCCTCCTAGCGCAGCCCGTCCCGCACGCGAGCGCCCGCAACTGCTTTGGCAATATTTCTGTCCCTGGCTGATCTCGCCGCGCTGCTTGTGGGAGCCTGTATGGCGTTCCCGGCCACTGCAGAGGCCGCAAATGGAGGACCTCCGGGGGAGATGATCAGGACAGGGGAAATAAAAGTGGTGAATGAAAGAGGTGTGCAGATGCGCATTACGGCAAGACGTGGACTGAAGTAGTTGGGCACATCAGGGCAACCATGCACGCTTGATCGTGCATGCCAACGCGCGTGCGTGCACATACACACATACGTCCATACCCTTCCACACCACACTGGACCGTACCGTGCTACACTACTAGACCCCAGTACCTGACATGCATAAACGCAGAAAGTTACACCGCATGGATGCGCAATGAGCTGCTCCATCGCATTACACTGGCCCGCAGAGAACACAGCACACCGAATCACCGCGCATTCGGTCAACTCATGTACGTATGGATATACAGATATGTACGGGTGCATGTACTTACGGGCACATCTGAACTTAGGAAACAGAAGACCCGCTGTGAGGATTAGCTGGAATGGAACCACACGCTACTAGCGCGCTGCAACTAATGAGGCCATCGCAAGCCACATACATGATGCGTGTCATGCTAATTCGTATTGATTTGACTCTGCTGTCCAGTGGTTGTGAAGGTGGCGACCTGGCTTTTTTTATCTCTCTCTCTCATTTGAGGCACCCTTCAGTCCCCTCGAAGCATTTCATGCTAGTGCCCTCTCACCCAATACCACTTACCCTTGACCTTCTTCTCGACATGACTCACACAGCTTTCTCCACAACCAGAAAGGTCCCTTCCTCTCAATCCGCTCTGGGTGGCCTGGCTGCTGAACAGCTTGTGCGGGCGGGCTCTGCACTGGGGCCTCAAGGCTGTGCCCGTGACAACAAGATCCCCCAGCGGAACAGTACGACCATGGTGCAGTGCGGCAGGAGTGACAGCAACACCGACAGAGCGAAGCTGGCAGGGGAAGAGACAGAAGTGATGAACAGCCAGCGATGAGGCATGCGATAAGGCGTTGATGGTGAAAGGCCGCACCCAATGGACGCTAGTAACATGTAAGCAGCTGAGAAGAACATGCAAGCATAAGGATGTAAACACATTCGCACCGAACAGTCCTATGAGACGCCAGCACTTGCCACCGTGCCAGAGGCACGTCTTGGCGTGTGAAGACGCTCTTGGATGTCTGGTCGGGCTTCCGCTGCTTTTCCTGGGCGGCCCCCTTCCCTACTGACGACCTTCTCCAAAAATCTCCTTTCTACGTGTTGCTCCCTGGAACTCTTCCCAGACATAAGACGCCCCAGAGAGGGCTCAAGATCTGATCAGGGTGACTGCTACATGCTCCCTGGCCCGAGGCATCCCAAAGACACCCCAGAGGCCTCACCCCAGGATGTGCCCCAAAGGCCTCGACCCAGGATGTGTCCAGTGGGGAGGGACGTGACCAGCTGTACCCCACTGGATCACGGCCGCCTCTGGGGTGACAGCAGCGCGAGGGGCAGAGAGCCAGGGCGGCTGACGACAAGGAGGGCCACAGACGCTGGCCAAGGGGGCCAGCGAGGGCTGCAGTGGGCCCAGCGAGGCGGCAGACCCCGAGGGGGGCGCACGGAGGAGCCAGAGGGCACCGCCGCGCTCAGCGTGTGTGCGGCAGCGTGTGTGTGAGGAGCCGGAGGGCGCAGCCCAGCAGCCGGCACGCCGTGCGCGCGGGCGGCGGGGCGGCAAGGGGGCGGTCGCCGCCCGCCCCGGCCAGGGCACGTGCAGCACCCCGGGGCAGGGAGGCCCAGCGTGCCAGGCGGTCAGCGCCCGCCCCCGAAGGAGCGCGAAGGAGTCCGGGCCACGGCAAACGGCAAGGCGAGAGGCCGCCCGAGGCGGAAAGAGAGCGCAGCAGAGGGCCGAGCCGCGCTCTCCTCGGCCTCGGGGGGCTGCCTCGCCAAGGTGGAGGAGCGCGCGCGGAGCAGGGCGAGCCCCCCGGAGGGTGCGGTCGAGGAGGCGGCAGTGCCGGCCCTGCTGCCAGAGTCGGGGAGACGTGAGACTCGGGTACGACCTCCTCCTCCTGCTCCTCCTCCTGCTCCTCCTCCTCCTGCTCCTCCTGCTCCTCCTCCTCCTCGTCCTCCTCCTCCGAGGGGCTCGGGTTGGCCTGACGGGGCCATCAATGAAAAAACGACGAGGCCCGATCTGAAATTTGGCGCGACCTCCCGCTGCAAGCATCCCACCAACACCGGACCGTCAAAATCCAGGATGCGCTCGTCAAAAAGCGTCGGCAAACCCGAGTTCCGGCTTGCTCGAGTCTTACGTTCCCCCGACAGAGGAGGAGTCCAGCCAGAGAGCGGGGCGGGGTTCCACGCTGCGGCGGCACGACCACCCGCACGGGGGCAGCCGCGCCACCCGAGGCTGGAACGCGGGTGTCTTCATCCTGGCGGGGCCCCCGTGGAGCCCTAAAGTTCTGCGGCAGCAGATGGGAGCCTCCTATACCACCTTGTTGGCTCCTTGCGAGACGCGAATCGATGCTGATCGACGCTCATCGAGGCTAACTCGAAACCACCCGACGCCAATCGAGACTAAGTCGACGCTGTCTCATCGGTTACCAGACGCTAGATCGACGCTAACGCAATCTAAAGATGGAACTGCAAGGGTACTCCGGATTCCATAACAAAGTGGGGGGGGTCACATTCGGGGGGGGTCTGATTTGAGCTGTCTTGAAGGGTTAGAGGGGGTCTGGGCAAAGTGCCGCCCTTTCATGGATGGTCTGGGGGGGTCTAAAACTTGTGGTCTGAGAGGATTGTGACCCCCTCCCTTTTATTACGAAATCTGGAGTATACAAGGCTCGCATGATTTCTGACGCCGTCTGTGCGGAGGCGTCTCTGCCGCCTGCTCCCCGCCTGCTCTCCGTCGCTGTGCGGAGGGCCCAAGCCACCGGTAGGCCCTGGGCCTCAGGTAAGGCCCCCCGTGTGGCCGACGTGTGCGGGGAGGGGTCCGCGGCAGCGGCACCGCTGCCATCTGTGGCGGCGGTTGCCCCCCACGTGCCCGTTGGCAGTCCTTTAGCGAAGTCGACGACGCTGTATCGGTGGCCTACCATAAACGCCGACTCGTTCCACGACGGGCCGATTCTGGTTCCACCTGGAATCGTCCGCGCGGGGGCCGCCGCGCGGTCGACACGACGCAAACCTGCCTGCAGGTCTGCGTCGAATCGACACTGGCGCTGCTTCCTGACACTGGCCTGGATCCTCCAGAGGATAAAACAAGGCTAGGATCTGGATAAATCGCTCCAGAGCGTTCCGGAGCGCTCTCAGAGCGTTCCGGAGCGCTCTGGAGCGGCCGCGGCGCCAAAATACATCCTCCAAACCCGCCGATTCTCAGAGATTTCGAGTTATCCCGATCCGATTTTGTCCCGATCTTCGCGTCGTTTGATTGGATCCTCCAGAGGCGCCACACGACGCGGGATGGCGAGGCCCTGCTGGCGGGATGCAGCCCGGCCGGAGATTTCCTGCGCCTGCTGCAGCGTCAGCCCGGTCACCTTCCGCGTGGGCGGTCGCCTCGCACAGCTGGGGCTGCTGCGTCGTGACGGCGGGCCGGATCTGGATGGTCGAGGCGAAGCTGGGCGGTCGAGGTACGGATCTGGCTGCACAATGGAGTCCATACGCGAACACATACGCACACACATACACAGGGGTCCACTCCACAAACACACACACACACACACACACGGAAGGCTGTAGGGTTCCACACAAACAGGGTTCCACGCAGGGGGGGGTCTGCACAGGTTGCACTCCACACCCAAGGTTCCACATATAAGGTTCGCTACTGTCTCTGACTGCTTGGGATGCAAACGCCACTACTTGTTTGATGTCGCCCCCCCGGGCCTTCCGCCCTGAGGTGACTTGAGGAAAGCTTCCGAAGGCCCCAAGGCGAAACAAATTGTTGTACCGAGCCTCGTTGGGAGAGCTTGGTAGAACCATCGAGACGAAGATGGTCCAAGAACGTCATGGCGTTTATCGACGCCCCAGCCCGTAGAATCATGGCTCTACCGCCTGGGGACCCGCGAAGACGCCGTAGAAGTGAGAACGGGGGATTCTCAAGTGGCGGTATGGAGGCCGACGCGCGCGACGATTTACTCCCGAGGGGCGCGAGAGTGGGCGAGGGAGACGGAGGGAGTGAGAGATAGGGAGGAGGCGGTGGAGAGATGGAGAGAAAGAGAGAGAGAGAGAGGTATGCGGGAGAGAGAGAGAGAGAGAGAGGAAGGAGAAGCGAGGGAGAAACAGGCGAGAGAGGTAGCCCCTCCCCTCTCTCCTCCTCCTCCCCTCTCTCCTCCCCCCCACCCACCTCCACCCCCCACCCCCCGCCCCCCGAGCAGCACGCGGTGGCCCTTGGGGGGGGGGGGGGGGGGCAAACAAAAAAAAAAAAACATCGGCGCAGGGGGGGGGTGGAGTCAGACAGTTTTTTTGTTTTTTTTTTTCCTGCCCCCCCCCCCCCCAGGGCCACCCCCCACCCCCCACCAAATTCCTCTTGTGGACGGTTTCAATTGGAATCCTTCTGCAGAGGATTTCAGTAGGAATCACTGTCGAGGAAATTTCAATAGCAACCCTTCTTGTTGGATTTCAATCGGGATCCTTATGTGGCGGATTTCAATGGAAATCCGCCTGGAGATTTCAATGGAAGTCCTTATGTGGAGGATTTCAATCGGAACCCTTCTGCGGAGGATTCCAATCGGAAACGTTCTGCGGGCGTTTCCAAAAGAATCCTTGCGCGGAGGATGCTGTATGAATCTTGCTGTGGATGGTTCCAACGGGAACCCTTCTTGCGCAGGATTTCAATACGAATCCGTATGTGGCGGATGTGAAGAGAAATCCTTGTATGGAAGGTGTCGATGTTGACTGCTTGTATAATTTCAATATGAACGCAACACCAAGACAATGCCAATGCACTGGTAGTGCTGTGCCAGCGCTTTACCAGTGCCAGGCCCATCGCAACACCAAGGGGGCACCAATGCTATGCTAACTTTTTGTGGGGGCGTCCACTAGGAATCAGTATGTGGAAGGTTGTCAATCAAAACCGTTGTTTGTTGAGGGTTTCAATATGAAGGCAGTGCTAATGAATGCAAGTGCTACGCTAGCTCTGCTAGCAATGCCAAGGAACACCAGTGCTATGCAATTCTACGCCATGACCGTGCCAGCGTGTCGCCAGTACAATGCCAATACAACGCCAGCACTTGACCAGTGCAATGTCAATCCCCATTCACCGCTATCCAACACGAAAGGAATGAACCTTCTTCCCCCTTCGATGTTTCAATAGAACTCATGCTGTGGATGATTGAATAGGACTCCTGTTATGGATGAATTCGATAGGAGCCATATGATGAGAAAGTTGGTAGGAATCCTTCTATGAAGGGCTTCAAGTGGAATGTGATACAAATCACGTCCAAAGCAATGTGTGTGTTATGCCAGCGTTTTGCCAGCGCAAGGCCACTGCAATGCCATGGGGCACCAGTGAACATTCGTTCCAGAGTTCAATAGAAATCCGTCTGTGGATGATTGAAGTAGGAATCCTGCTTGTTTGGGGTTTCAGTACGAACCTTCTGTGGAGGAATTGAGGAATTGAGTTGGACTCCTTATACGCAGGGCTTCAAGGGGAACGCATGCCACCGCAATTCCAAGGCAATGCTTGTGGTGTGCCAGCGCTTTGCCAGCGCAAGGCCAATGCAATGCCAAGGGGCACCAATGAACATGCTTACTTCTAGGTTCGAATAGAAATCCGTATGTGGATGATTGAACTAGGAATCCTGCTATAGAGGGTCTAGGAGCCCTCATGTGGGGAATCCAACAGGAATCCTTGCACGAAGGGCTGCAATAGAAATGCAATACCTATTCGATTACAAGGCAATGCCAGTGTTATGCCAGCGCCCTGTCAGCGCAAGGCCAATACAATGCCCAGGGGCAACAATGAACCTTCTCTTAATGTTGCAATACAAATCCTTATGTGGAGGACTGCATCAGAAATGCTGCTATGGAGGAGTTCGTTTGTACCCTCCCGTGGATGAATTGAATAGAAATCCTTGGATGATGGGCTTCGAGAGGGATGCAGTGTCAAATCAATTCCAAGGCAGTGCTTGTGCTATGCCAGCGCTTTGCCAGCGCAAGGCCCATGCAATGCCAAGAGGCACCAGTGAAGCAGTTTCCTTCTAGATTGCAATAGAAAACCTTACGCGGATGATTGAACTGAGAATCTCACTATCGAGGGTTTCAGTAAGAGTCCCCCTGCGGAGAAATTCAATGGATATCCCTGCGCGAGGGGTGTCAAGAGAAATGCAGTGTCAAGTCGATTCCAAGACAATGCCTGTGCTATGCAAGCGCTTTGCCAGCGCAAGGCCAATGCAATGCCATGGAGCACCAATGAATTCTTTGTGTTTGCAGCTTGAAATCGTAATCCTTCTGTGGAGGACTGAACTAAGAATCCTGCCATGGAGGATTCCAGTGGGAGCCTCCTGAAGAATTCAATAGGTACCCGTCTTTGAAATG
>CAUYUJ010018592.1:118388-163280 GCA_963575745.1 Prorocentrum cordatum
GGTGGTGGCGGACGCATGCGGGCGTTGCCACTGGGACCTTCGGTGGAGCTTCATATGGGGCCACGAAGCGCTGTACTGGGTGGGTGAAACGCAGGGGGGAGGGAGGAGGGGGAGAAGGGAGGGGGAGGCGGAGGAGAGGATGAGGAGGAACGCGGGAACCGTCTCTTCAAAACGAGGACTCAACACCACAGGATGGTTGGGAACAACAATGCGTGTAAGACGGCTTGCTCTTATCTGCTCGAGTGTCACTCGACATGTATACCCCAGATCCTCGATACCCGCCCTCTTCGTCTTCGACCGTACCGCCCTTGGGGATCGGTACTCCTTGCAACGTGTAGCTTGCGCAACCCCTAAAACGGGAGAAGGGAGAGAGGCGGGAAGGGACAAGGGGGAAGGGAGAAGGATGGATAATGAGAAGGATCAGCAGGAGGGGGGTCGCTGAAGCATCAGTCCTGCAACGATCGCGAGGCAGTCTCGAGCGACGGCGCGACTTCCAAGTAAATTGTGAGGACGTCCAAAGCGAGAGCGTAATTCCTGTGTGTCGAGGGCGCGGCGTCTGAGGAAGTATCAGTCGGGAGCCATTGTTGTTGTAAACCGTGGGCCAGGGGCAGTCTGAGGCTCAATACTCCCACTTGGAAAAAACAGGGTGCGCCCAAAGGAGGGGCACTTCAATTGAAAAGCACGAGTTGAAACGGAGGGGGGATTAACACCAGCTGTCATTTTGACATGAAAGCGCCACTACCAGTACAGCTGACAACAACCACGGCCTCCCCGATGAGCGACGCAAAGACCCGGGCCTTGCGCGAGAAGACGAAGCGACTTTACGCCACGGCGTTCGCGGGCCGCCAGAGCGGCACGCCACACTGGAAACGAGGGCGCTGACGCGTGACCTTGCGCGGGCAGTTTGCGCGTCAATGGCCGCGCTGACGACCCCGTTAAGGGGGTTCGAGCAGATGGGGTCCAAGGATGGCGCCGCATCGCCCCTGCATCGCAGATGCATCGGCGACATCGGCGTGGAGGAAATCCAGCTCCACATCGAGCCGCACCCCACCTGGGAGGCCTGGACTACGTAGGGGGGGTACAAACCGGAGATGTCAAGAGAGGTGCACCTGTCGTGCACCGTCGGGGCCCCTTCGAAGGCCCCCTTCCTGCAACTACCCGCTCCCCCCCCCCCCTAGAAATATGGTTGTTGCATCTTGTCGGCGATAAGCTGGGCTATCCAGTGGGCGGGGGGGAGGGCGGCCGATGACCTAACCTTTTGACCTTGGGCAGTCCCGCGCGTGCCCGCGCGCGCCAGTACTGCTTACCCCCTTGGGCCCTGCGCGACCGACGAGGTAGGGTTGTCCAGGGGGGGGGGGGGGCCGGGGGGGGGGGGGGCCAGCCAATAACCCAGGTCATCGCAGGACCTCAAAAAAGAAGTCTCTCGTCGCCTCCATTACGAAACGCCCGAGCCTAGGCTCAGTCGCGATGTCTGAGGCAGCTCCAGCGCCAGTGCCCATGTCCGCGATGGCCGCTGCCGTTCCCCGCTGGCGGGGGGCTGCGGAGGTGCCTGGCAGGCGGGAGTGCGCGGGGTCATTCCGCCTCGTGTCGGCGTGCTTCCTGCGCTTCGAGCCATCCGCACGCTGCAGCGTTGTGGCCTGGTGGGCTCTGCCTTCCTGCCGGCGTTCGCCTGGAAGGCCAGATGAACCCAGCCGCTTCGCCTGCGCCTCCGCCACGGCTCTCGTCTTGGCCTCCCGCCTGGCCCGATCGGGCATGAAGACCGCCGCGGCCTTGGCCCGCGCGAGCTTGCGGCACTCCGCCTTTCGAGGCGGCACCTGGCCCGGTGGCTTCCCCAGCGTCAAGTCTACCGCGTGCGAGCGAGAGGGTCGTCCCTCTGCTGTTTCTGCAGCCGCGCGGCCTGCAGCTGCGCTGGCCGCAGACGAGCGACTGCGCGGGGACTGCGTGGGGATCGCCTTGGCGGGCCTGGCGGGCGACTGCGCAGGGACCGCCGCGCCCACGGACGCCTGCCGGCGGCGCAGCGGCAGTGACGACGCCTCCGCTGCGGCGCGCGCAGGCCACACAGCGAGCGCTGCGGCTACCTCGTGCACGTCCCTGGGAACCGCGCTGATCAGCAAAGGATCCCGCTGGCCGCTCTTCCAGCCGAAGGCCTCTGGGGTGTCCCCAGGGAGCACCTCGGATCCAGCACGCTGGAAGCGCACCGCCTGGCTGCCAAGCTTCTGCCCATCGCACCACACCTTCATCAGCTTGTCGAAGGTTTTCGTCGGCCGCATCCGAAACTCTGTAGTGTTCGCCCCCTCCTTCGACAGCGCCCTCACCTGCACAATGATTCGCTCGCTGTTGCCCCCTACTGTGGACGGGGACGCGCTGGCGGAATGGCTGGGGGATGTGCTGCCAGAGGTGCTGCTGCTCGCACTCGAAACTCCAGAAGCTCGTGGTGAAGCATCCGCGCACGCTCCCTTGGCAGCGGGGAACGCTGACGGCTTCGCTGTGTCCTTCATCTTCCAGGTACCCCAATCATCGTCTGAGGAATCGTCGGGCGGCGGCCTTGTCGTAATGGCCCCGTTCTGGACGTGTAGCGGCGCCCTGGGCGGCGTGGCGGACGCCGCGGTCGGCACTGTGGTGGCCTCAGTCGCTTCGTGCTGGGCGTGCAGCGGCGCAGTGAGCGGCGTGGCGGGCGCCCTGGTCGGCACCGTGGTGGCCTCAATCGCCTCATGCTGGGCGTGCAGCGGCACACTGGGCGGCGTGGCTGGCGCCGTGGTCGCCTTGCCGTGTTGGGCGTGCAGCGGCCCAGTGGGCGGCGTAGCGGGCGCCGTGGTTGACTCTGCGGCAGCCTCGGTCGCCACGTGCAGGGCGTGAGGCAGCACACCGGGCGGCGTGGCTGGCGCCGTGGTCGCCGGCGCGGCAACCTCGGTCGCCTCGTGCTGGGCGTGCAGAGGTGCACTGGGCGGCGAAGCGGGCGCCGTGGTCGGCGCTGCGGCAGCCGGAGTCGCCTCGCGCTTGGCGTGCAGAGGCGCGCTGGGCGGCGTGGCGGTGGCCGCGATCGGCACCGCGACAGCCTCTGAGGCCTCGGGGCTGAGGGCTGAAGCGCTGCCGCCGCCTTGGACTAAGGCCGGCGAACCCCCCCGTGCGTCGGACTTGCACAGCTCGCCAAGCGCCGTTGCAAGCGCGGTCTGCGGCCCACCAGGCGGGGGGCTCTGCTCGGGCGCCGGACACGGGGGCTTGACAGCACCTGGGGATCCATCGGTCCCGAGCGGCGTCGTGGTGCCCTCGCACGCCGACTGGGAGCCCGAGCGCTGCCCCAAGACGGCCCTGGCCGGCGATCCTTCTTCGGACTTGCGCTCAGGGCAGAAAGGGGCGGCGGCCACCTCCGCCACGGGCAGACCGCACGCCGCAGCGTCCTTGGCGAAGCAGCTGCGGAGACGTGGTGCGCGGTCGGGACCAGCCTCACGCTGCTCCTCATCGGAGTCCAAGATGTCCACGGCTACATCGGATGCTCCTGGTTCCGAACGCACACGCAAACCATTTTCCTTTTCATATATTTCCCAACCATCCTGTGGTGTTGAGTCCTCGTTTTGAAGAGACGGTCCCCGCGTTCTCCTCCTTCCTCCCTCCTCCCCCATCCCCCCTCCTCCTCCCTCACTGCGTTTCATCCACCCAGTACAGCGCTCCGTGGCCCCATAGGGAGCTCCATCGAAGCCCCCAGTGCCACCGTCCGAATGCGTCCCAGAACACCCAATTCGGCATTTTCACCCACCCAGTACAGCGCTTCGTTGCCCCATTGGGAGCTCCACCGAAGCCCCCAGTGCCACCGTCCGCATGCGTCCCGAAACACCCAATTTGGCATTTTCACCCGCCCAGTACAGCGCTTCCTGGCCCCATAGGGAGCTCTACCGAAGCCCCCAGTGCCACCGTCCGCATGCGTCCCGAAAACTTACTTTTACATTTTCACCCACCCAGTACTGCGTTTCGTGGCCCCATAGGGAGCCCCACCGACGGCCCCAATGAGACCGCCCGCATGCGTCCCACACACCCAATTCGGCATTCTCACCCACCTAGTACAACGCTTCGTGGCCCCATTGGGAGCTCCACCGAAGCCCCCAATGCCACCGTCCGCGTGCATCCCGAAAATTTAATTTTGTATTTTCACCCACCCAGTATTGCGCTTCGTGGCCCCATATGGAGCTCCACCGACGGCCCCAATGGGACCGCCCGCATGCGTCCCAGACACCCAATTCGGCATTTTCACCCACCCAGTACAGCGCTTCGTGGCCCCATTGGGAGCTCCTCCGAAGCCCCCACTGCCGCCGTCCGCATGCGTCCCACACACCCAACTTGGCATTTTCACCCACCCAATACAACTTTTCATGGTCCCATAGGGAGCTCCACCGACGGCCCCAGCGCTGCCGGCCGCATGCGTTCCCCCCCACCCAGTGCAGCGCTTCGTGGCCCCATAGGGAGCTCCATCGAAGCCCCCAGTGGGATCGCCCGCATGCGTCCCACACACCCAATTTGGCATTTTCACCCAGCCAGTATAACGCTTCGTGGCCCCATAGGGAGCTCCACCGACGGCCCCAGTGCTACTGCCCGCATGCGTTCCCCCCCACCCAGTGCAGCGCTTCGTGGCCCCGTAGGGAGCTTCACCGAAGAAGATATTCACAATTGCGATACACACAACTGCATATGGTTGGGTCCTTCGCAAAATAATGTCATAGGGCCGGGAGCCCAAGAAAAAGCGCACCCCTCCCCTAACGAATTTGGCCCACCCCAGGCTTTTCGGGCAGCCCCCAGACGACCTGGGAAGACCTCACGAGAGCCCGAAGACGGGCCCAGATGGCTCCCGACGTTCCGGCGCGCTCCTGAAACGACCCCAGAGAGCACCAAGACTGTCGACGACGACCCCAAAGGAGCCGTCGTACTCCCAAAGATCGTTCCAAAACGTCCCAAGAGGCCTCTAACAGCACTCCCAAGAGGGCCCCAAGAGGCAAAATTCATAGATGTTCCGTTGGTTTGTGATGGATTTTTGAGTTCTGCCCTTTTCGGCCCCCCGACGCTCCACGACGGCCCACGAGGCCCCCAAGATTGCCCTAAGATGGCCTGACAGACCTCCAAGAGGGCCCCCAACCGGCCCAAGATGACCCTGAGACAGTCCCGACAGGGCCCCAGGAGGCCCCAGGAGGCCTCCAAGAGGCCCCGCAGAGGCCCCAAGAGGCCCCCAAGAGGCCCCCAGGAACTCCCAAGAGGTTCCCAAGAGTCCCAAAAGATCCCGCAAGGGTCCCACAGAAGTTCGAGCTCGCTCCAAGACGTCCCAAGAGGCCTCCCAGAGCAGCCCCAAGAGGGCCCCACGAGGCAAAATTCATAGATGTTCCGTTGGTTTGTGGGGGATTTTTGAATTCTCCCCTTTTCGGCTCCCGACGCTCCAAGACGGCCCACGAGGCCCCCAAGATCTCCCTAAGACTGCCCGACAGACCTCCAAGAGGGCCCCAAACTGGTTCAAGAGGTCTCCAAACCGGCCCAAGGGGGCCCCCAGACAGTCCCGACAGGGCCCCAGGCGGCACCAGGAGGTTCTCAAGAGGCCCCCCCAAGAGGCCGGCTCTCAGGAAGCCCAAAGAGGCCCCCAAGAGTCCCAAAAAATCCCGCAAGAACCCCACAGAAGTAAAAGGCCCCCAAGACAAGCCCGAAACGGGCCAGGAGCCCGAATATGACCCCAAGACAGAGAGCCAATACGCGCCCCAAAACGGGCCCAAGCATTGACGGGACTGCACCACGTCCCACAGAGGCCCTCAGATGGCTCTGGGAGGCTCCAATAAGGTCCACGTGACGTTAACACTCTGAACGCGAGGCCTCCCAAGAGCACACTGCGGCGCACAATAATTTCAGCGTCGACTCCCGCTGCGACACGGTCCCGAGGCCCCCCAAGACCCTCACACGGCTTCTTCCGTAGTTCCAAAGACACGGTCATTGGTAAGCCCAGGTCGCCGTTCCACATTCTGCTGTGTCCTCCAGGCCGTCTCGTACCCAAGTCTTTCGGCACTCGCGAGCCCTTCACTGCGTTTTTGCCACCCCTCCTCTGTGGCCACGACCGCGTACATTTGTGTGTATATATATATATATATATATATATAGACATGCAGATGTGTACATGTAGAACTGCCCAAGTAGGCATGATACACATGTATGCGCAAGTATGGATATATACGCCTGTGTAAATATAAATACGTAGTACATCCATATACTCACACAAGCATCTATATCTATATATATATATGTATGAATATATGTATGGCGTGCATGCACGTGCGCGCGTATGACATGTATGCACATATCCGCGCGCGCATGTGCACACGCACGCACGCCGCGCGCGTGCGAAATTTGAAGGAGCAAGGCGCATGGCGCGAAGCGCCACTGCAGTCTTGTATACAAATATACACAAACATACACACACGTGTGTATGCTAACCAGAGTGGGCCCTAAACAGCAGTATAGTGCACCTTCGATGTGCAACACATGTGTTGCAGCGGCGCGATACGTTTTGTGCGTAGCGCTAAGGCTAAGTGCACATATGTGTATATATATAGACACACATACATACACATGTCTGTACGCATATCTGCATTTGGATGTATGTGTGTGGTTTGCTGGCTATTTGAACGCTACGCGGTGCAAGCTATGGAATGCAATGTGTGTGTGCAAGCTGCAAGCTGTGTGGTGCTCGCTATGTGGTGAAAGCTGTGTGGTGCACAATATACCATGCAATACAAGCTATGTGATGCGCGCCACGTGGTGAAATAGATGTGGTACAAGCAAATTACGTGGTGCAATCGATGATGGATGGCCGCATCCCCGCGTGAACACCTCCGATGCTCGTGCAAACATCCCACCCACCCACTCACCCGCAACTTGCTGACAAAATTCAACTGGGCGGCGACAACGACGATGACGATGACGATAACGAGGATGACGATGATGATCATGACGACGCTCAGGACAATGTCGACGACGACAATGCTGATGGTGATGAAGCTGATGATCACGACGGCGATGGTGGTGATGACGATGATGGGGTGAGACCGAAGTAAATATTGAGCCACCCCAGCTGGAGCATCGTTTCGTTTCGTGCGTGACGCGCCTGCGTGCGAGGCGAGGCGAAGCTGCGCGAATCCCTGCCTTTGTCGGAGCTCTGTCAGACAGAGGTGAATCGCCTCCCCCGCGTCGGGTCCGTGGCTCCTGGCGGCTCCCGGGTTGTCCCGCCGGCTGTCCCGCCGGCTGTCCCGCCAGTTGTCCCGCCGGTTGTCGCGGTGATTGACCCGACGGTTGTCCTGAGAGTTGTCCCGATTCTTGTCCCGATGGTTGTCCCGATGGATGCCCCAACGGTTGCCCTGATGATCGTCCCGACGGTTGTCCCGATTGTTGTCCCGATGGTTGCCCCGAGGGTTGTCCCGAGAGTTGTCCTGATGGTTGTCCCGATGGCTGTCCCGACGGTTGTCCCGAGGGTTGTCCCGATGGCTGTCCCAATGGTTGTCCCGATGGTTATCCCGATGTTTGGTTGTCCCGACTGTTGTCCCGTTGATTCTCCCGATGGTTGTCCCGGGAGCTGTCCCGATACTTGGTGTCCCGATGGTGGTCCCGATGGTTGTCCAGATGGTTGTCCCGTTGGTTGTCCCCATGGTTGAGCCGATGGTTGTCCCGATGGTTGCCCAGATGGTTGTCCCGATGGTTGTCCCCAAACAGCTCCCAGGAGGCTCCAAACGCCCATACTCTTCGCGGTCCGGACGTGCACCCCTCGAAGCGATAGGAGTCCACGTCCAGACTGCAGCGAAGCGTCTCGGCCGTCCGAAAGATGGATGTGTGGCGCAAGGGCCAAGCCACGATACGTCAAAGCAAGCGCAGTGTCGGTACAGCAAAGATGTCGATGTAACCTACACGTCGTTCATTTCTAATCGTGCTCATTTCTATTTCTGCTCGTTTCTACTTGTTCCTGGCCCCCTGGCGGCCAGGAAGAGGCCCAGGACAGAACAATTAGAAATGAAAGGATCTTGGCCCCCTGAAAAATCAAAGACATTTCGAAGAATTAGAGATGAAAAAGGTGTACACTTCGAAACACTGTCATACAGTGCGGGCGCGGCCGCAAGAAACCCTCGCAAGAAACCCAACCCTGAAAACCCGCGCGCGAAGTGCACCGGAGGGGAAACCTGGAGCACCCTGAACGCAGCAGCTCCTTCAACGGCCGCGGGAAGTCGCCGCGCAGCGCGCGGAGCGAAGAAACCCAGGATACCCTAACGAAAACTAGATGGTTTCTTGATGCGCGCCCACACTGTACGAGACTTTGCCAAGCAAGCCCCCCTTCGCCCCCTCCAGGCCACACGTCCCAGCCGGCTGCAAAAGAGAGCACCCCGACTATCAATGCACCAGAGCCGATGGAAAATCAGCTCAGCTGCCCCGAGACGCAACACGGCAACACGCAACACGTATCGTACTGATACGGAGCTCAACACGTAGGCTGAAAACGTAGGCCCGACGCGATAAAACTCGCCAAGACGTGGCCCGATGCTTGGAGCCAACACGCAACGTATTGACACGGACGTCCTGAACACGGAACGCATTGCGTTTCAAAACGGGCGCATCGAGGCAACTGAGAAAATCGATGATGTTGGCTTCCGGGGCATCCCGAAAGTCGAAGGGGGCCTCGAGACAGCCCTGGAGGGTCTCAAGACGGACCAAGATGGCTCTCCGACGGCCCACGATGGCCCGAGCACGGCCCAAGGGGCCCCCCCAAGAGGCCCCCACGACCAGCCAAGAGGCCCTCAGGACGAACAAAGAGGGTTCCAAGACGACCTTTGAGAGGGCCTTCAAAAGCAAAGACAAGTTATCGTGCTAAGGCTTCTTTGAAAAAAGACAAGCCACATACCCGAGACGTACCCAACCACATCTCCACGCGAGGCGGATATTTGTATCAACGTTCGATACAAAAGAACACATCACCAGATATGCACGATCAGCGATGTCCTCATCCCTGCCGTGTATCTCAGGAGAACACGAAAGTGGCGATGGTTGCGCAGTCTGTAGCTTCCCAGGGAGCCGCGGGGTCTCGGCTGGATCCACGTGGCCCCCGACTCCGCTGGATCTCCCAGGAGCCCACGAAAGTGGCGACGGTCGCGCAGTTCGCAGCATCCGAGGGAGCAGCGAGGTCTCAAAGGGGTGCGCATGGCCCCCGACCCCGCTGGACCTCCCAGGAACCCACGAAAGTGGGGATGGTTGCGCAGTTCGCAGTCTCCTAGGGGCCAGCGAGGTACCGAATGGGTCCGCGTGGCCCCGGACTCCGCTGGAACTCCCAGGAGCCCACGAAAGTGGCCACGGTTGCGAGGTTCTCAGCCATCCAGGGAGCTTCGAGGTCTCGGCTGGGTGCGCGTACTCCCGTACTCCGCTGGACCTCCCAGACGCACAGGAAAGTGGCGACGGCTGCGCAGTTCTCAGCCACCCAGGGAGATGCGATGTCTCGGCTGGGTGCGCGTACTCCCCTACCCCGCTGTGCCTCCCTGGAAGCCCACGAAAGAAGCAGCGGCTGCGCAGCTCGCGGCCGTTCATGGAGCAGCGCAGGAAGAGGAGACAGGCTGCAGGAGGAAGGCGGAGAGGAAAAGGGAGGCGGGAGGAGGAGGAGGAGGAGGAGGAGGAGGAGGAGGAGGTGAAGACCACTGCGCTCGATTTCAATGAGCACATCACAGGAAGGCTGGGGATGATCATGCCAGGGCGTCTTAGCAATTACCCGAGATGTACCCAACCCCTTCTCCACGCGAGACGAATATTTGCATGAACGCTCCATACACAAGAACATGTCGCCGCGATATCGCCAGATATGCACGATCAGCGCGGTCTTCACCTCCGCCGTGCCTCCCATGAGCCCACGAAAGCGGCGACACTTGAGAGATCGTAGTCTCCCAAGGAGCAGCGAGTCTCGGCTGGATCCCCGTGGCCCCCGACTCTGCCGTGCGTCCCAGGAGCCCACGAAAGTGGCGACAATCGAACAGTTGCGTGGTGCCCACGAACGGGGTGACGGTTGCCCAGTGCCCACCATCTCAGGGAGCAGCGAGGTCTCCCATGCGTGCGCGCGGCCCTCCACTTTGCTGGACCTCCCAGGAACCAACGAAAGTGGCGATGGTTGCGCAGTTCGCAGCCACCCAGGGAGCAGCGAGGTTTCCTCTGGGTGCGCGTGGACATCCACTCCGTTAAACCTCCCAGGGGCCCACGAGAGCGGCGACGGTTGCGCAGTTAGCAAGCACCCAGGCAGCTGCGAGGTCTCAAATGGGTGCGCGTACTCACCGACTCCGCCGTGCCTCCCACGAGCCCGCGACGAAAGTGGTGACAGCTGCGCAATTCGCAGTCCTTCAGGGAGCTGCGAAGTCTCGACTGGGTGCGCGTACTCCCATACGCAGCCGTGCCTCCCACGAGCCCACGGACGTGGCGACGGTTGCGCAGTTCCCAATCCCCCAAGGAGCGGCGAGGCCTCTGCCGGGCGCGCGTACTCCCCTGCTCCGCCGTGCCACCCAGGAGCCCACCAACGTGGCGACGACTGCGCATTTAGCAGCCACCCATGGAGTCGCGAGATCTCGGCTGGGTGCGCGTACCCCATCCTCCCCCGGCCCGCTCCGCCGTGCCTCCCAGGAGCCCGGGAGAGCGACGACAGCTGCGCAGCCCGCAGCAACCCAGGGAGCAGCACAGGAGGAGACGGGAGGAGAGGCGGGAGGAGAGAGGTGGAGACCGCAGCGCCCGACTCAAAACGATAGCCCAACACACAGGAAGGCTGGGGATTACAAATCTAAGACAACGTGAATCAGCGTGGACCCCAACCAGTGTGTTTCTAGCGCTATATGCTGTACACTGTATGTGGTGCCAACCTTCTTTTTCCCCCCCTCTGCTAATTAAAGCTGTACGTGGCCCGCTTAGCTTTTATCGGAAGAGGCTCGCTCTCGACCCGCGGATCAAAAAAAAGTATGTGGTGCCATGTAGGTTGTGCAGCCTATGGTGTGCAAACGACGTGGTGCAGTCTACGTGGTGCTTTGTCTTCTCATATGGTGTGCAAGCTACGTGGTGCAGTCTACAGTCTAATGGTGCAACATATGTGGTGCGATATATGGTGTGCACTACGTGTGGTGCCAACTGTGTGATGCAGCATATGTGGTGCAGTACAAGGTGTTCATCCCACGCGGTGCAGTAAATGTTGTGCATCAAGTGGTGCCACCGGTACGCTTCAATCAATGTTGAGCAAACTATGGGGTGCAGTCTGAGTGATGCAAGCTTTGTGGTGTACTCTATGTGGCGCACTCTAGTTAGTGTAACCGTTTTGTTGCGATATACGCAGTGCCATCTTTATGGTACACTCTATGAGGTCAGCATATAGACACACATATATATATATATATACATGTGTCGTTCAATCTAGGTAGGCGACGCGGCGGCGACAGGGGCGGCAACAGCGGCCGCGGAGCCGACAGACCGAACACACGGCCCAGACGACGGGCGGCGATGAGGCGGCGACGGGGCGGCGACGGCGGCCACATAGCCGCCAGACCGAAGACATGACCCAGTTACTTAGAACAGAAGTAATAAACCTAAATGCAAGCACTGTTTGGGGAATTACCCGAGAAGTACCCAACCCTTTCCCAACGAGAGGCGAATACCTGTATGAACGTTCCATACGACAGAACCATTTGCTAGATATGCACGATCAGCGCTGCCCTCATCTCCGCCGTGCCCCCCAGAAGCTCACGAATGTGGCGACGGTTGCGCAATCCGCAGCCACCCAGGCAGCTGCGAGGTCTCGGCTGGATCCGCGTGGCCCAAGACTCCGCCGTGCCTCCCAGGAGCCCACGAAAGCGGCGACGGTTGCCCAGTTCGCAGCCACCCAGGGAGCTGCGAGGTCATGGCTGGGTGCGCGTGCTCCACTACTCCGCCGTGCCCCCCAGGAGCCAGCGAAAATAGCGACAACCGCGCAGTTCGCAACCACCCAGGGAGCACCGAGGTCTCGGCTGGGCCCGCGTACTCCCCTACTCCGCCGTGCCCCCCAGGAGCCCACGAACGTGGCGACGGTTGCGCAGTTCGCAGACACCCAGGGAGCAGCGAGGTCTCGGCTGGGTGCGCGCACTTCCCTATTTCGCCGTGCCTCCCACGAGCCCACGAAAGTGGCGACGCTTGCGAAGTCCGCAGTCCCCCAGGGAGCTGAGAGGTCTCAGCTTGGACTGCGTACTCCCTTACTCCGCCGTGCCTCCCAGGAGCCCACGGGCGTCGCGACAATCGAGCAGTTCGTAGCCACACAGGGAGCAGCGAGGTCTCGGCTTGGTCCGCGTAGCCCCCGACTCTTCTGGACCTCCCAAGAGCCCACGAAAGTGGCGACAGCTGCGCAGTTCGCAACCATCCAGGGAGCTGCGAGGTTTAGACTGGGTGCACGCACTCCCCTACCCCGCCGTGCCTCCCAGGAGCCCACGAAAGCGGCGACGGTTGCGCAGTTCGCGGTCACCCAGGAAGCAGCGAGGTCTCGGCTGGGTGCGCGTATTCCACCACTCCGCGGTGCCTCCCAGGAGCCCACAGAAGAGGCGACGGTTGTGCAGTTCGCAGCCACCCAGGAAGCAGCGAGGTCTCGGCTGGATCCGCGTACTCCCCGAATCCGCCGTGCCTCCCAGGAGCCCACGACAACGGCGACGGTTGTTCAGTTCGTAGCCACCCTAGGAGAAGAGAGGTCTTGCATGGGTGCGCGTGGCCACCGACTCCACTGGACATCCCAGGCGACCAGGGAAGTAGCGACAGTTGCGCAGTTCGAAGCGACCAAGGGAGCAGCGAGGTCTCGTTTGGGTGCGCGTGGCCCCCGACTCCGCGGGACCTCCCAGGAGCCCACAGAAGAGGCGACGTCTGCGCAGTTCGCAGCCACCCAGGAAGCAGCGAGGTCTCGGATGGGTGCGCGTACTCCCAGACTCCGGCGTGCCTCCCAGGAGCCCACGAACGTGGCGCAGTTCGCAGCCACCCAGGAAGCAGCGAGGTCTCGGTTGGGTGCGCGTGGCCCCCGACTCCGCCGTGCCTCCCAGGAGCCCACGAAAGCGGCCACGGTTGCGCAGTTCGCAGCCACCCAGGGAGCAGCGAACCCAACACACAGGAGGGTTGGGAATAAAGCAGACGGCAGGAGGGAGACGGGGAGACGAAGGGAGGCGGGAGAGGAGGAGGGAGGTGGAGACCCCGGTGGATGTTACCTTTGCTTTTGACAGGTCTCCGCGTTCTCGGGTTTTCTGTCTGACTCCTGGCACCTAAAGACGGTCCCATACGTCTCAAAGATGGCCCCCAAGACTGCCCAAGAGGGCCCCAAGAGGGCCCCAAGACAACCCAAGGAAGCCCAAGAAGCACCCGAGATGAGCCCATGAAGGCCCAAGAGAGCCCCAAGACGGCCTCAGAGGCCACCAGGACTGCCCAAGAGACTGCAAAGACGGCCCAAGATCGCCTGAAGACGGCCCGAGACGCCCCCAAGAGGCCCCCAAAAGGCCACCAAGAGGCCACCCCAAAAGCCCCAAAGAGGCTCCCGAGAAACCTCCCAAAAGCCACCAAAAGGCCCCAAACGCACATGCTCGACGCAGTCTGGACGTGCACCCCGCTAAGCGGGAGGAATCCACGCCTAGACTGCAGCGAAGCGTCTCTACAGTTCGATAGACGGGTGTGTGGCACAAGGGCCCAGCCACGATACGTCAAATCAGCCAAACTTCGAGACAGTGTCGCATTACTCTTTGCAACGCAACTCTCTTTATTCATCCCCCCAGGGCCCGCGCCTCAGCCGGTTGCATTCACTTTCGCTCCCTATTCAATTCCAAATTCACAAAAACCAGCGGAAATCCGTGCTTTAGGCCTCCTGGGTATCTTGAGGATAGGGACGGCCCAAGATGGCTCAAGACGGCCCAAGATGACCCCACCGCGGCCCAAGATGACCCCAAGACGACTCAAGAGGCCCTCAAAACGGCCAAGAAGGGCCCCCAAAGACCCCGAGCTGGAATTCATTGAATCGCAGTGGTCCTTCTCCTTCGAGCGGTGCTTCCCCTTCTTGCGGTCCCAGCTCGTCTCCCGGTCGCGGTCCTTCTCCTTCTCCTGTAAGCAAGTTCAAAAACTACACAACCAACACCACCAGGCCAGCTCGGGCCCGTTTGGGGCACGAATCTGGGTGCGGGTGCATGCGGAGACCAGACACACCAAGATTCCGCCCGAAGCGGGCCTGGCCTGGCCTGGTGGTGGTGCATGTTTGCCTTCTGTAGATACGGCAGTCTCGTGTCGTGACGACCCCGGCGTTGGTCTCTGACAACGCGTGCATCGCTCAACCTGGAACGATCGGCGGCTTTCAGATCGCCAGAGCGTCCTGTGTTGGCCAAGCCCGGGCCGCTCGCAGCGCTCGACCCTGAACGCCCGCGGCGGGGTCGCTGCCGCGTCGGCACGACACGAGCCTCTCACTGGTCCTTCTCGTCCTCCCGGCCCCCCTGGCGCTCCCGCGGGCACCTGGGTGCTGGGGCGGGCGCTGGGGGAGCCTGGGCCGCGGGGCGCCGGCGTGCGCGCCAGCCACCCGCCAGCTGCGCTCCCCGAGGCGCGGGCGCGCCTGGGCGGCGTCCTGGGGATGCGGCTGGGCGCCGCGGGCGCGGAGAGCGCCTCGCCCTCGGGGGCGGAGGCCCCCTGCCGCCGCGCGCCGGGCGGCGCCCCAGCGCGCGGCCCGTGGCCTGCAGGGGGGCGCTCGGCGGTCGGCGGGCAAGGCGTGCCAGTGGCCCGCCCGCCGCCCTCGGGCTCCTGGGCAGCGGGGGCCGGGGTGGCGCCGCCGTGCCGCACGTCGGCCAGGCCCTCGGCGCCGCCGGCCCCGCGCTGCCGCGACCGCTGGCGCGTCGGCGCCGCCTTCGCCACCGCCCAGGCGCCGCCGTGGCAGACCAGCGAGGCTGCCTTCGAGAAGGTGACCAGGGGCACTCGGCTCGACTCTCCATGTCCATGTCCATGTCCATGTCCGTGTCCATGTCCTCCTCCTCCTCCTCCTCCTCCTCCTCCTCCTCCTCCTCCTCCTCCTCCTCCTCCTCCTGCTGCTGCTCCTCGTGCGCTGGCATCTGTTCTCGAGGTAGGCACGCGGTCGTCGGCGGCAGGCTCTGGGGCGTTGCCACTGTCATTAGGCTCGTCTGGCGCCCAGCCAGGCGACGCCTCCCGACGCGGCCCGCGCGTCGGCCTCTGCAGAAGATCGTCGTCGGCAAGCCTTGAGAGCTCGTCCGGAGCTGGAGCCCGGCCAAACCACGCCTCGGCACGCTGCCGGCGCGACGGCGTAGGCACACGCTCATGGGTGGCAGGCTCAATGACACTGCCGCTGCCCAGAAACTCATCTGGCGCCCAGCTAGGCCACGCCTCCCGACGCGGCCGGCGCGCCACCCTCTGCATGCGGTCGTCGGCGACGGGGATCTCGCTCGTCGCCTGGCCAGGCCAGGCTGCTTGACTAGCCCAGCGCGCCGCCGTCGGCGCGTGCACGTGGGAGGCAAGCTCAGGATATCTACCTCCGCAGGGAAGCCCGGCCCACTCCCAGCCCGCTCCCAGCATGCTGCCCCCGCCCTGCTCCCAGCCTGCCCTGTCGCCCGGCCACGCCTCCCGGCGCATGCTGCGCTGACGCTTCCCCCTCCTCGCCCCGCCTGCTCCAGGCGGCGCCAGGCCGCGCCACTGCTGCTGCTGCTGCTGCTGCTGCTGCTGCTGCTGCTGCTGCTGCTGCTGCTGCTGCTGCTGCTGCCGCTGCTGCTGCTGCTGCTGCTGCTGCTGCTGCTGCTGCTGCTGCTGCTGCCGCAGCCACTGCTGCAGCTGCCGAAGCTGCTGCTGCAGCGCCAGCTGCTGCCGGTGCACGGAGGGCGGCAGCAGCGGCTCGGGCGGTGGCGGCTCTGGCGGCAGCGGGTGGGGCCAGCAGCGCGGCCGCGGCGGTGCCTCTCCCTGCCCGTGGCGGCCACCGCGCGGCGCTGCTGGGAGCGCCAGCTCCGGCGTGCATGAGGGCCTCGGAGGCGCAGGCGGGCGGCATGCGCGTGCCCCACGACTGGCGCGCACTGCCGCGGCAGCCTGAGACGAAGCGAGGACCGGGACAGAACGAGACGGGGACAGATCCGGTTACGCGACCATCGACCCCTACGCAAAGAAAAACAGGACTGCCCATGTTAGGCATAAACCATAAATTGACCACTGTCTCTGTCGCTGTGTGGTTAGTTATGAACCACGTCCATATCGCAGAGCGGGGAAGAGGCAAACCACTCCTAGACAAAAACCTTGCCCCGATCTGTGGCCGCCGAGATGGCCGCGGCGACCTCCAAAGCCGACCCGGAGGTGTGGTTCGGGGCCAGATATCACGCAACGGAAATCGGGATCTCTGAGATCCAGCGGCTCTGGAAAGTATATCGGGCTCCGCGGCCGTTCCAGAGCGCTATGGAAAGCCCCGGAGCAATTCACCCGGGTTCTCAGACATCCGATGTCTTGACTTCGTCCGCACTGGCTCCCCAGAAGCCCACCCCTTCCCCCCACTCTGCGCTCTGAGCCTCTGCTCCGCCGGCCCCGGGTGCCCCGGCGAGGACCCTCCGAGGCCGGCGCCGACGAGAAAAAACGCCGCCTCGACTCCCTCCGGGCGGCGCGTGGCTGGGCCCCGGGGCGGCGCCTGCTTGGGAGCCCAGCGGCAGAGCGAGGACAGCAGCCGGCCGGGCGGCAGCCCGTGGGCCTCCGCGCGCCAGGCGTGGGGGGCGCCCCCTCCGGCGGCGCCCGCCGCGTCGGGCCCGCGCCGGGCGTGCGGCCGCCCCCGGCCCCGGAGGCTGCGGTGCATCGCCGGCGGCGTCGGTCCCCAGACATCCGACGGCACGAGGGGCCCGAGCGCTGCGTGGTTCCCCCCCTCTCTTCGGCCCGGAGCTCGGAGCTCGGAGGTCCGCGGGACGAGGCCAGGGAGGGCATCGTTGCCCCGGGGGTGCGCCCTGCGCGGAAGGCGCAGGGCAGGCCAGGGAGGGGAGGGGGGGCAGGGGAGGGCGTGTTTGGAGCCTGGGCCATCAAAGCGGATCCGTGACGAGGGGTCGAAGGCTCTGGCGCCGCGGATCGAGAAAGGGATGTCGAAGGATGTCTGGGTCTCGGGGCGGACGAAAAGGGGTGAATTCGGGGGGGAGGAGGAGGTGGAGGAGGTGGAGGAGGAGGAGGAGGAGGAGGAGGAGGAGGAGGAGGAGAGAGGAGGAGGAGGAGAGAGGAGGAGGAGAGAGGAGGAGGAGAGAGGAGGAGGAGAGAGGAGGAGGGAGAGAAGGGACAGCAAAGGGGGGGTTAGCGAGTTGGGCGGCGCCCCTCTGCGCCGGGGGCACAGGTGCATCGAGGAGAGCGCCTGGGGACGGAGCCGAAACCAGATGTCGCACCCCCACCCCTCAGTGGGCCCTGGAAACGACAGGGCCGTTTTTTTACCGGTCCCGTTTTGCCGTTTTCTTTCCCGGTTCCGACGCTGTTTTTGTTGCCGGTTCCGTCGCCATTTCTTGACCGGTTCCGGTTCCGGCTCCAATCCTGGAGCCGTTTTGTTGCCGTTTCCGGTCGCCGTCTTTTTGCCGCTTCCATTTTCAAGGGACACGTTTTTCGCTCACGGTGAAAAAAAACGGCCCTGCCGTTCCCGGGGCCCACGAAGCCCCACCCCCCTTTTTCCCGATCCGGAGGAGGAGGAGGAGGAGGAGGAGGGAGGAGGAGGAGGAGGACGGGAAGAGGAGGAGGAGGAGGAGGAGGAGAGGAGGAGGAGGAGGAGGAGGAGGAGGAGAGGAGAGGAGGAGGAGGAGGAGGAGAGGAGGAGGGGAGGAGGAGGAGGAGGAGGAGGAGGAGGAGGAGGAGGAGGGGAGGAGGAGGAGGAGGGGGAGGAGGAGGAGGAGGAGGAGGAGGAGGAGGAGGGGGAGGAGGAGGGGGGAGGGGGAGGAGGACCCCCCCTGTCGTCCGACCCGGCTGCGCGATTATTCGGGTATCGCAGCCAGCGCGCTGCTGGGCCTTTGTGTCGAGGAGCTGCTCGAGCCGCAACGGTCATGGGCCGCAGGAGCGTCCTCCTCCTCCTCCTCCTCCTCCTCCTCTCCTCCTCCTCCTCCTCCTCCTCGTCCTCCCCCCCTCCTCCTCCTCCTCCTCTTCCCGTCCTCCTCCTCCTCTCTCCTCCTCCCTCCTCCTCTCCCTCCTCCTCCTTCTCCTCCTCCTCCTTCTCCTCCTCGTCCTCCTCCCCCTCCGCCTCCCCCATCCTCCGCCTCCTCCTCCCCCAGCTGGCCGCCGGTGAGCAGTGCGTCGGCCCCGAGTGGGCAGAGCAGTGTGCGGCGCGGGGTAGGTCTGTCGGGAGCGCGGCCCTGCTCCCGTGAAGAGCAGGGGCGCAGACACCGCATGGTACGCATGCCCAGCCCGCACAGCACGCCCACCTCCGATCAGCAGTCCACCACACTGACTATCCGAGTGCTTCGCGCACCTCACCCACCCACGCCCGAAGAAACACAGATGGACAGCTGTTCCCACCAACCGCCTCATGACTTACGAGACGCGCCCCTTGCTTCAGATAACCCACCCTTGAAAAAGAAGCCTCTACAAGGTTCGCAGTGGGGGGGGCTCTTGCCTCCTTACCCCCAGCCCGCTGCACCGCTGCAACTCATCACATCGGCCACCCCTGTAGGAGGCCCTGGCCACAGTCCCAGCATCCCTCCGAGCACAGGTGGTCTAGCAGATCAGATCGTCAAGCAAACCTTTCTGACCGACAACAGCACACACCGAACGATGGTGGCACCGTGACGGGAGACGGAACACCGCTGGGCAAGCCGGGAACGCCGCTGGCCGCCCCCCCCCCCCCCCAGGGTGCTGAAACCGCATGAGAGAGGAATGGGGAGGGGGCTGGAGGAGAAGAGGAGGAGGAGGAGGAGGAGGGAGGAGGAGGAGGAGGAGGAGGAGGGAGGAGGAGGAGGAGGAGGAGGAGGAGGAGGAGGAGGAGGAGGAGGAGGAGGAGGAGGAGGAGAAGAAGGAGGAGGAGGAGGGGGGAAGGGTGGGGGGCAGCTCGCGAACGCACCCCCCGCCCCGGTGCCTCCGAAGATTCCAAATCGACACTTCGTGGCCTCAAAGATGCCCCAGATGCCCTGCGAGCTGGCTCAGGCTGTGCTCCAAGCCGCCGAGGAGGCTTCAAGAACGGCCAAGGGGGCCTCAAGACTGCCCAAGAGGCCTGACAGACGCCCCAAGAGGGCCCCACGACCACCAAGAGTGCACCAAGACCAAAAATCGCCCCAAATCCGAAGGCCAGCACGTTCGCATGTTTGATCTCAACAACGCCCAAAACGGCTCAAGAGGTCTACAAGATCGTTCCCAGACGGCCCAAGAAGACACCAAGAGGGCCCCAAGACGACCGAAGAGCTTCCTCAGACGGTCCAATAAGCGCCCAAGACGGCCCCAGGGGGGGCAACAAAGCCTCAAGAGGGGGCCAAGAGAGGCAACTCGAACTGACATTCCGAGAACCCACCCCAAGGGCCCCCGAGACCGCCAGCAGACGCCCAAGAAACTCCCAACTAGCCCGAAGAGGCACCCAAGAGCTTAGATGATCTTAAAAGCGCTGGGGGCGTGTTTTTCCCAGTTGTCAAGATCAACTTGCCTTTCCGTATTGGTTGCCGTTTACTTTCAGTGTTCTGGAATTCGGAGCCGTTGTTTTCTTCCAGCTTCAAGCTCCGTTTTTCATTCGTTGTCGGTAACCGTTTCCTTTCCGTCTTCAGGCCCAGAACCGGACTGCTCCATGCCGCGCCGGTGTTTTTTCACCGTTTACGACACATGTTCAATGCGTTCGTTGTCAGCTACCCCACAAACGCCGATCATGTTCGAGCCATTTCGACAATGCGTTCCCCCACGTTTTGGTACTCCGTTTTCTGGTCGTTTCAGCTCGAACACGAATCGCATCTAATCAAGTGCTGGCTACCGATTTGTGTCCGTTTGGTCGACCGCAGCCAGAAAAGTTGAACATGGAAAAAACGCCCCCCCGGCGCTTGTGTGGACAACCAAACCCAAAAGGGACCAAAAGAAGCCCCCGGTGGGTCCTCAGGAGGCCCCAAGGAGGCCCCACCCGTGGAAATGTTTCCTCTTCTGGGGGTCGGCGGAACGGCGCGGCGCCCCCTCAAATAAACGACGACCCACACGACCACCTTTTCGGGTGATTCTGAGGTTCGGGGAACCCACGTCTCGCTCCATCGATCTCACCATCGATCTAACTATCAATATCACGTTCGATCCCCCGATCGATCTCATTATCGATCTCACAACCGATATCGCTATGATTCTTGCTATCGATCTCACTATAGATCTCAGCATCGCCCTCACAATCGACCTCGCTATCGATTTTACTGTCGAACTATTGCCGATCCAACTATCGGTATCACCACCAATATCACTACCGGACTCACTCCGCATATCACGATCGATCTCACGATCGATCTTACTATGCATATCACTGTCGATATCACCACCGCTCACTACCGATCTGACCATCGATCTCACGATTGATCTCACGATCGATCTCACAATCGATCTCACTATCGATCTCGCTATCGATCTCACGACCGATCTCACTATCGCTCTCACTGTCTATCGACCTCCCGATCGATCTCAGAATCGACCGCACCCTCCATTTCACGGGACACCACAGGACACCGCGGGGCGCCGACGGGACACCGCGGAACACCACGAGACACCGCGGGACACCATCGGGACACCACGGCGGGACACCGACGGGACACCGACGGGACACCACGGCAGGACACCGACGGGACACGGACGGGACGCCGACGGGACCCCGACGGGGCACGGACGGGACACCGACGGGACACCGACGGGACAGCGACGGGACGCCGACGGGACACCGTTGGGGACACCACGGCGGGACACCGTGCACCACCGCCAGACCACCAGAGAGGGAGGGCGCGCCCACGGCTCTCGACCTGCCCTGGCCACAGTGGAAGCATTGCAAAAAAAAAAAACCAAGGATTGCAAAAAAAAACCCTTTGAACGAAGGATTGCAAAAAAAAACCCTTCGTCCAAGGGTTTTTTTTGCAATCCTTCGTCCAAGGGTTTTTTTTGCAATCCTTTGCAATCCTGGGTTTTTTTTGCAAAGCCTCTCGCCCCGCCCGTGCAGCTTCGCCCCGCCCGCCCGCGCACGGCTCGAGCCCGAAGCCGACACCGACTTCCTGGCGGGGGGCGTCGATCTCATCCCACCCACCCCCGACAAGCCTAGACCGCCGTCGCCGACCTCTCGAAACACTGCGCGCGCGCTTTGCTCATTCTCGCTCCATGCGCTCGCCGCCTGCCTCTTCAGCAAAAAAGCGGCGGCGCCCCGTCGGGGGGCGCCAGGGCTGTTCCAAACCGCCCTGTCCGCAACGATCTTCGTGGCCCCACGCACCAAGCAAGAGCGGATAGAGCTCCGGTGCCCTGGGGCGCCGATGCGATTGGCACGAAGTAACTCCACGTCGCCCCTGAACACCAGGCCCTGACTGAACGAGCCGTCGGCCAGGTCCGCGCTTCACCAGCTGTCTCCGACGATCGCGCGTCTTCCCAATCACTGTAGTTTCCCAGACCGACGGACTTTGAGGCTCCATGTGATTCCTGTCCAGACCGTGGAGTTGGCACACTCGCCCTGACAGTCGTGGAAACTGCGAACTTCTAGTTCGCCTACACATCACGATATCAAAATCAAGATGTCGTCGTTTGACCTCGAACTGTAAATCCCGAAACTGGCGATAAGAATCAAATCAAGAAGCTAAGTGACCGGGGACCCATCCCCACGCGAACTAATGTGCATGGCCTTCGTGTAAAAGCGCGGATGGTTGTAGTCAGTAGGCCTGCGGGGGTCCTGACGGTGCATGCCTTACCAGAAAGCTCGCAATATCACCTCGCTCAAGCTAGGGTTATTGAACTGAGCTGTTCGCGAATGCTAAAAAATACTGAAGAGGGAGCTGAACCACTCGCGGGGGTCGATGCAAGAATGCGCAAGTGGCCGATGGCCGTCTCTTCGCCCCTTGTGACGACCATTGACAATATGCGCACTCATTCTTCTAACTTTTTGCCACCGTACGAACGTTTGGAAATCGTGGCGAGCTCTCGGTCGCAATGTTGTGATTGTTCTGCGCTGGAGTTCCGATGCCTGCGACGTGGTCGAGGACGCGCCCTCTTCCGCCATCAACCGTGGCCACGCGAGCTGTGCAGTTGCAGTTGATTCCTGAGCAACTGCCCTAGCTGAGCTCTTGGAAAAAGTCTTTCCCAGTCGGTCGTCGGACTGTTTTTTCCGCTGCGGGGCCAAAGTTGGGGTTGACCCCCCGCTTCACCTCGCGCGCCACTCGCAAGGCGACGAGGGAACGAGCGGGGGAGGAGGAGGAAGACGAAGCCGAGGAGGATGCGATGACCAGCCAAAGCGCAGAAACGACAAAGCGGGAGGACTGGAAACGAGAGAGGAGGCGACAGAACGAAGAGACAAGAAGACAATAGGCAAAACGACAAGATAAGAAGAGCGCGGGACCGCGGCCGCACCACCGCCGCGCCACTCAAGCTGGAGCCTTCAGAAGTGTCCTCACAGCAAAAGAGGACATCACGGCACAGAGACAAACTTGAGAACACGCGGATCCTCGGGGAGCGCCTTGAATGAGACTGGAGCCTCGATGCTGATAGACCTGGCAGAAAACTCCAAGAGCACCCCCCAACACCAAATGCCATCCGCTAAATAGCGTCCGCGCTCACACCACCAAGAATGCCCTCCCACAAAAAGATGGCGACCGAGCTAATAAGAGAGCCAGCGACAGATATAATGAAGTAGCCGAAGCCATCGCCGAGCAGGCGCCAAAGCCACAAAAGCGACCACGGCGCAGACGCCAGCGACGCCGCAAGCAATAGTCACGCGGCGAGCGCTGAGCCAGCCAAGCTCCAAGGCCGCCAAGAAGGGGGCGCCGTCACCTCAGCGACGGGGCTGCCTCCCCAAGGGCCCGCTGAGCCTGACTGACCCACAGCGAATTCGACAATGAAGCGGCCCCACCGGCGGCGCCAACAGCGTCGGGGAGCTCTCTGATCTTGCCGGCCGCCTAGACGCACGCCGCCCCTCGCGCCATGAGTCGATGCTCTCGGCGCTGAACGCCGCAGTCGTGGAAGCGCGAGGCCTCGCGCGCCAGCTTGTCCACGATGGTGGCCTCGTCGAGCCCCTGCGCATCCATGGCGCGGGCCCGCTGCAGCACTGCGAGGCACTCCGAGCTGAACTGGGTCACGCTCTCCGACCGGCCGAGCGGGCCATGGCGGCCCTGCACGAAGCTGATCCGCGGCTGCTCCTCCTGGTGCTGTGGCTCCCGTTGGCTGTGGTCCTCGCACCCCTCGCTGAGCGGGCGTTCGTGGAGCTTGCCCCCCCACGTCGAGCTGAATGCTGGACTCCTAGTGCTGCTGGTCGTGCTTGTCGTGGTCACCATCCGAGTGCAGCTGGTCCCGCTTGGCGAGGTCCGTGTGCAGCTGGTCCCGCTTGTCGTGGTCGCAGACGTCCATCAAGCTGCTGCCAGAGATGACGGCGCCCCCCGACCCACCTGAGACCATCGGCGAGCCAGACCCGATCTCAAGGTCCTGCTCCGCGTCGCGCTGGCGGTGGTCCTCCATGCGGTGCAGATCCGCAGTGTCGCTGGTCAGGGAATGTGGTTTGTGGCAGTTCTGTGTTTCGTACCGCCCGTTTAGAAGAAGACAAAACGCCATAAACAAAAACTTGTGACGCTCCGCGCGAACTTCTTGGATCTGCGCAGGACCCCCCTCCCTCGCGCGCGGAGCGCGCCAGGAGCGGCGCCGGAGGCGCCGCCGCCGGGGGGCCCGGCGCGGATCCAAGAAATTCGCGCGGAACGCCCACAATTTATGTTCATGGCGCTGTTTCTCTTTCGACCGTTGTCGTCGTAACCGCGGTGTCCGAGCTCGTTACAGAGGGCGCACTGGTGAGTAGACCCTGCCGTGCGCGCCCCGCGGAGGTCGGCCACCGCGGGCTCGGTGGGAGGCCGCTGCCCCACAACCCGCGGATGGCTGCGGCTGCCACGAGCAGGCGGGCATCCCCTGCGGCTCCAGGAAGCCCTGCAACCAAGAGAGCGCGGCATCCCCTGTGATCGGTTGGATGTCCTCGCAGCCGGCCGTCGGACGCTGGCGCGGCCGGCCCCGCGGTCGCCGCGGCAGCTCCCTGGTTGCTGCCCCCGCCCTCCAATGGTACGCTGCGCCACGGCAGCCCGCCACTGCTCACGAGTGGAGCCCGCCCCGTGGAGCGCTGCATCGGCTGTGGAGTGAACAATCCGTCGCCGAAGTGAGCGCCATTGGGAGATCCAAGGCTTGGCTCGACGCAGCAAATGACGGTGTCGCATGCGGCGTGTTCACAGTCCGTGGCCACGTGTGCAAACCCGCGGAGTCGTTAAGCGAACTGGCGGCGGTCCCTTTTTCACGGCGGGGCTCTTGCTAAAGCCCCCAACCACCGTGGGCGTTGCTCTGGGCTTTCCGGTACGGTTTGAGGAGAACCCCGACCAGACGGACCCCATGCACATCCGACTCGCGGTAGCCAATGGTGGAGGGAAAGGGGGTCAGGGGCGTCGAAGTGGTGGCAGCCGCGGCGATGCTCCTCACGGGAGGGTGTATTGCAGCATCGATGACGCATCTTTGGTTTACTATGGCGCTCTTCATCCTTATCCTCCGCCTGGCCAGGACATTGGGCATGGGCTCGATTTGTCCCAGGGCTTGGTTCTGATCCGATGTTCGTTCCTCCCCCTCCTGCGTTGGCGAGGCAAACGCAAGGGGTACAAGAGGCGTTGGACTGGCGGTAGCCAAGGGCTTTCAATGGGGCGTCAGAGTGACGGCAGCCGGGAGGGGCCCCTCACGGGAGGGTGTATTGCAGCATCGTTGATGTATCGTGGGGTTGGGGATCTCTGGAATTAGTTAGGAAAGGCAAGCAGGTCTGGACGGAGCTCGCTCTGTGAGAAACTCGTGTCTCGGATTCGGTGTCTGCGACCTGCATCATGGCTGTGCGTCGGGGTGACGCTCCCCCTCCTGGTCCTCCTCCTCCTCCTTCTCCTCCTCCTTCTGATGACCACCGTCACGATGGGGCGTCGGAGAGGCAGTAGCCAAGCGGATCCACCGAGAACGGGTACCGGGGAGCGTCGGGCTGGAGGGGGATCCCCTCAAGCCCACTGTCATGGGGGGCAAACAATTAGGTCGGGCCTGTTTCCTACAGGCGGATTTTGGACGAAAACTAAAACACAATACCCCCAAAAAAACTCAAATAGTAAAAAAAAAAAAAAAAAAAAAAAAAACAGTATTAAAACATGTCCCCTGACTATTTTCTGACTATTCCTGGATATTCCCCCTGTAGAGGGACAGGCCCGACTTAAGCAAACAGGGTATCGATGCTGCTACTCCCCCGACCTCACCCGGAGAGCGTTTCGACCAGAGCTTCAGAGAAAGAGCCCAGCCGTGGCGACGAGAGCACCCCCCCAGGAGGCCCAAAGAGGAGAAAGCGAGGCCAGGGCGGCGGCATCGGTACCCTTTTCCTCCTCTGGTGAACGTTCCTTCTTCGGCGGTTCGACATTGGGCGGAAGGGGGGGGGAGGGGGGGGGGGTCTGGCTCCGAGCCTCTGCTTAATGCCACTGCCTGCAAGCGTGCGTCCATTGTGGGGGAGACTCCGCATGCGTGAAGCATGCGCCAAAAACAGCGAAAATCCACTCCATGGGGGGGGGAGGGGGGGGGTGCGAGGGCCCGCGCCGATCGGCAAAGCAATGAATAAGAAAACGACGACCTGATGTCACCCGCCACCCGCCCCCAGAGCGTTGTGCCGTGGCGGCCGCGCCTGCTGCGCCTGCATCGCCGGCGGCTGCGCCTGCTGCTGCGGCGCCGGCGCCGGCGGCTGACCCGGCACGGGGCCTCGCAGGTGCGGGCGGGAAGTGGCAGGACTGCAGACACAGCTGGAAGGGCCACGCACGGTGAGGGCATTGGATAAGGGCCCATCGGACACAGGCCTCGGACAAAAAAAAAAAAACGAACACTCATGCCACATTCATCTGCCAACGCCTCCCCCATTCCCCCTAATGTTCAAAGCTGGCGGTGGGTCTGATGAGTTCTACCTCGACCGCAGTCTCCCCCGCGCGTGCCAACTGTGAGTTTGGGGGGGAGGGGGAGAGTTCAGAAATTGTTTCCCTCCACCGTAAGAAATCCAGGGTCTGGGAGCTGGTGGCACACCAACTGAGGTTTGTCCTTCGGAGGCCTTCGGAGGGCTTCTCGTCGCCAAGACTGGAGCCGCCTCGAAATCCTGGTTTGAACGACTTCCATGACAGCTTCGGGGGCCGATTACGTTTAGGTCGGACGTGTCCTCCCACAGGCGGATTTTGGACGAAAAATAAAGAACTGTCCAAGAAATATTCAAACATTGACCAAATTAGTCAAAAGATCGGGCCCATACGAACTATTTTTGAATACTCCTCCTGTAGAGGGACAGGCCCGACTTAAGATTTCGTACGTATTCGACCATGGACACCCTGTTGCCCATCTGCCGGTGGTCTTCGGCGCTAAAGCTGGATCGAACACATAAGATGGAGTAGTTGGTGATATGTTGTTGCTGCAGACTCCCGTAGTCGGTAAGGCGCGAGCTTCAAGCTGAGCAGGCCTTAAGGCTGGCCTCACCACGCAACTGGTGAGTATGCTCCGAGACAGGAAAAACGTCGGCCCGGCGCAGGTGTATAGTCTGCGCCCCCTTAGAGGAGGTTCGAGAATCGAGGACCATCGAGAATCGAAGAGGATCGAGGACCGAGTTTGGATGATACGAGTCCCGAGGTGTTTGGAGGGTTCTGGACTTCTCTGGGCTTCCAGCGCCCTGGAGCCCTCCGGGGATCTCTTGGAGTCTCCGGAAGCCTCCTGGGGCCGAGGGTTGTTGAGCGTCCTGTTACTCCTTTGGGGGCCTTCGGGGGGGCGCCTCGTCTGAACGAACTCCACGACAGGTCTGGGGGCCGATTACGTTCGGGAGCTGCAGAACTGCCTGGATGAGAGGCCGAGGCGCCCTTCGGCAAGGCCCTGGACCCAGGTCTGGTGCCGCCCCAGTGCCAGTGCAAACGAGGCTCTTGCGAAGCCTAGCCGCCTCCAGAACGCCAGACCCCAGGATGACGGCCGCCAACGGTCCTGGCTCAGCGACTGCATTTCTAGAGGTCTCCTAAATGGGGTCGTAGCAGATGTGGTCGGAGGATCGCGCCGCGTCGCCGATGCATTGGCGCTGCACCTCCGGTGCACCGGCGATGCATCGGCGATGCACCAGCAACGTCGGTGATGCGCCGACGACGTCGGCATGAGAAACTCGGGCTCCACATCCAGCCGCATCGCCGACGCATCGGCGATGCGGCGCCACCCTCCGACCCCACCTCCTCCTCCTCCTCCTCCTCCTCCTCCTCCTCCTCCTCCTCCTCCTCCTCCTCCCTCCTCCTCCTCCTCCTCCTCCTCCTCCTCCTCCTCCTCCTCCCCCGCCCTCCCCGCGTCCTGCCTCCGATCCTCTCCGCCACCCGCCGCCCTCCCCCCCCTGGGGCCCCCCGGCGCGGCGGTCCCCCCCCCTTGGGCCCCCCGGCGCGGCGGTCCCCCAGGGGCCCCCCGGCGCGGCGACCCCATCTGCTCCGACGCCGTCCGGGAGGCCTAGAACTCTGCCCGCCACCCGGCGGATGGCGGCTTTCGCCTCTCTGGCGGATCCCAGCGCCGCTCCCCGCCTCGGAAGGCTTTTGGACGCACCTCAGGTCGGGCACGCCCCCCATACGGGCGGAGTTTGAAGGGAAGCTCAAAAAAGGCACAAAAAAAGATACGTACCCAGAAATCAAAATCAAAAAAAAAGTCGGCAAATCGTCCCCGGACGATCTTCTGGCTCTCTGGGAATACTCCTCCTGTCAAAAGGGCGTGCCCGACCTGAGACTGCCCGCGCAGGCTCTTGGCACCCCGGTCTCCGGCGCCTGCGGCCGCCTGCGCACTCCTCGCGGCAGAGACTGCCTGCGCCCGAGGCCTCCTCCCGCCTTCCTCCTCTGCGGCCCGCCGTCCTCCTCCCGTGAGCGAGCGACGACATATGTACATGTACGCCCTCCGCGATCTTGAGTGCACGAACGTCCTCGTTCAAATGCCCTCCAGGGGAAGCTATCCGCGTACGTGTACATATGTTGCTGGCCTCTGATCCCGGAGTCACACGTGGACGCCCCGGCGCGGCCCGCCGGCCACCCGCACGCGCTGGCGCTCGCCCTCGCCGCGGACCAGCAGAACAGTCGCGGCGCTGGCTCCGGCGACACGGCGCGCCGTGCGAGCGGATGGCGTGCCGCTCCGCTCCGCGCAGTGCGGGGGGGCCCCCGCCCCCCCACTCCTGGGGAGAGGCTCAGGAGGGGTCTGGGGACCCCCCCCCTAACTCACTCTGCTCGGCGGTGGGCCAAGGCTCCCTGTAGCAAACCGCCCTGTGGCGAAAACGGCCCAGGACCCAAACCGACGGACCTGGACCCGCAAAAACGACGGCCGCGACGCCCTCCCGCGAACCGAAAACGGCCAATTCGCTAATCGACGTGTCAGGGTAGGAGCTCTGTCAACCTCCGATTTGAAAGCTCTCCCGACGGGAGGATTCAGGAGGGGGGGTCCGGGGCAACATCCCCCCTGCACGCAACAAAACGGCAGGGGGGCTCCGAGGGGGCACCGGGGGCTGACCCTGCGTGGGTCTCGCCCCCAGACAATCTTTTTGTGTTTCGCGTCAGAAGGCCGCCGCACGGTCAGCGCCCCCGCGCCCCTCAGGGGCCACGCGGCGCCCGCAGAAGCTCGGGAGAGACTGTTCCTCTCCCTCGGCCAAAGCGCGTCTGCAGCTGCACCACAGTCGGACCTGGTCCTCCCTTCTCGCCCCCAGACCGTTGCTCCATCCGTCGCCCCGGGGAGGTCCCGACCCCTTCTCACGGGGGGGGGTAGTTTTCCGTCCCCGGTGCCGTCTTGGATGGCCCACAGAGACCCGAGGGGGAGGGCGCCGGAGGCCGAGATCGAGGGAGAACGCGCCAGGATCGAGGAAGAAACATCTCCTCGGAGATGCGAGGGCATGCCTTGCCTGGGTATGAGGTCGGGGATGTCCTCCTACGTACAGGGGGCTTGTGGACGAAAAATCGAAAATAGGAGAAAAAGCGCTCAAACTTGTCAGAAAATACTGAAAAAGCAAGATCGTCCCCTGACTATGTCTTACCATGTTTTAGCACTCCTCCTGTAGAGGGGCGTGCCCGACGTAAACCTGGTATTGGTTGGGTCAGCTGCGACCAAAAAAAAAAAACATACCCTATACCCTCCCTGGCCTTCCCTGGCCCTGGCCCTCCCTTCCTGGCCCTCCCTCCCTGGCCCTCCCTCCCTCCCTGACCCTCCCTCCCTCCCTGGCCCTCCCTCCGTCCTCGAGTCGGGAGGCGCGCCTGGCGTCCGCGGCACGATGGGCGTCGAGGCAAAAGGGCCCTTGGGCGCGGCGGGCGCCGAGGCCTCCGCGGGCGGCTCTCGGAGGGGGGAAGCCTCCTCCTCCTCCTCCTCCTCCTCCTCCTCCTCCTCCTCCTCCTCCACCTCGTTCTCCTCCTCCTCCTCCCCCCCCCTCCTCCTCCTGCTCCTCCTCCTCCTGCTCCCTCCTCCTCCTCCTCCTCCTCCTCCTCCTCCCTCCTTCCTCCTCATCATCATCATCATCATCATCATCATCATCATCATCATCATCATCATCATCATCATCATCATCATCATCATCATCATCATCATCCATCATCATCATCATCATCATCCCCCTCCTCCTCCTCCTCCTCCTCCTTCACCTCCCTCCCTCCCTCCCACCTCCCTCCTCCCTCGTTTCTTCCTTCTCCTCCTCCCTCCTCTTCATCCCCCTCCTTCCACAGCCCTGGCATCCGCTGATCATTGCAGCGGGCGTCCACTAGGAGGGGCTGGCGGCAGGGGGCGAAGCCCTTCAGAGAATACGAAGACTAATTCTATGCCTGCGGACTGCTTGACCCATCACGATCGCAAGCTCGGGGGACTAAATCGACAGCGACTCAGAGAGAGCACGTGCTCCGACCAAGATTTCGTGGCGAGCCCGATCGAAGCGACGCGAGCCTCCCGGGATGAAACAAAACGTGAATGTTGAATTCCTCCTGCTCCTCCTCCTCCTCCTCCTCCTCCTCCTCCTTCTCCTTCTGTTCCTCCTCCTCCTCCTTCTCCTCCTCCTCCTCCTTCTGAGGCCTCGGGAGGCCCCAAAAGGGCACTAAAACGTGCAAAGAAACGCGATCATCGATCATTCGACGCAGACGACGACGACCACCCCCTCCGTCTGGCGGCGAGCCTGCGGGGCGACGGCCGACGCTTGCTTTTCCTCCCCTTGCCATCAGGCGCGGGAGAGGCGCATTGTGGCCAGCAGCTGCTCCCCCTTCCCAGCCCCCCACTGCTCCTGCCACGCGGACAGAGGCAGAGGCGTCGAAGAGGTAGGGGAGGGGGGGAGGAGGAGGAGGAGGAGGAGGAGGAGGAGGAGGAGGAGGAGGAGGAGGAGGAGGAGGCGGCGGAGGAGGAGGAGGAAGAAGAAGAGGAGGAGGAGGAGGAGGACGACGACGACGAGGGGCAGGAGGACAGCGACGAGGAAGAGGGGGAGGAGAATGACGAAGTGGCCGAAGCAGATTCGCGTGAGCACGTACAGCGCTGCTGGGCGGACCTGCTCGAAATCGGATGCCAGCTGAACTGCACGCGGGCGTACTACCCTCAGCCGGCGGCTTGACCTCTTGAAGGTAGGTGCGCGCAAGCTCGACGGGGATGCTCAGAAGAACCACGTGGGCGCTGGGCGAAACATCTGTCGAGATCCACCATATTAGGGGGTGATGTGGTCGGAGTTGCTGGGGGGGACGAGCCGAGTTCGACCAGATCTGGACCCCCGAGGGGAGCCCAAACCCTTGAGTTCCACGCGCTCGCCTCTGCAAGCAAACCTGGCATCGAGGAAAAGTACTTCCGCGCGTACGTCGTTGATCCAACACGAGCTTCACTCCGTCGCGACGTGAACCATGCTGGAACGGATGGCCGCCCCCCAGGAGTGGCTCCCCACGTCGGAGCTGCGCAAGCTCTGGCTCTAGATGTGTTGGTCGGAAGGGGGGGCTCTGGCTCTAGATGTCCTGGGGAATGAGGCTTTCACTCCCTGGCCTCATCGGGGCAGCTTCTCGATGGGACAGCCGCGCCGCACTCTGCACTGGAACAGGCGACGCCATTATCCTTCGCTTCCTTGCTCCCTGCTGGTCCCACTCTGACCAGACCTCCAGCGCTGCGTCCCCCACGAGATGAGCTCATCTGGATTCCCGCCGCCGCAACGAGGCGGGGCACAGGCAAGACGAGGAGGAGAAGGAGGAGCAGGAAGAGGAGGAGGACGACGACGAGGAGGATAGAGATAGTGGCGCGGGGTTCGCTTCCCCATTTTCCCCCTCCTTCTCGGCGAGGGATTTCTCGTACTTCTCCGCGATGGAGTCCAAGTCCTTCTTGCTGCCGCCGCCCGCGGCCATCTGGAACCGCACGGGCGCCGCGCCGCCGACGATCCCCTCCCCTTCGGAGCATGGATCTTGCCATCACGAACCCCCTGGCCCGCCGCGAGCTGCTCCCGCGATGGTCATACACGACCCTGCTGCGATGTGTCATTCCTCCTCCTCCTCTTCCTCCTCCTCCTCCTTCTCCTCCTCCTCCTCCTCCTCTTCCTCCTCGTGCACTCCTCACCTGCCCCGTCACTGTACCCTCGCCCCCAGCTGCGCTCCCACCTCCCCGAATCGGACCTGGAAGGCGACTGGCACCTCGGCTGTTCTCGTTTACCGCACGGCCTTTCGTATAGCTCAGATCCGTGCGGCATGTGCGCACGTCCGGCTGCTTCGCGCATCAGAATATGCTCACTGCAACGGTCCTTGCCTTCAGCGCACTTGGAGCGCTATGCGTTCGTGTTGTGACCGTGCATCCCCCATTCGTGCAACAACCCTTGCCGATTACCATGCGTATTAACTGCGAGTTACACACGAATGGTTACACATGTGGTCGCAAACTGCCCCCTTGCCTTGAGCTGGTTCTTGGGCATCTCAGCGAGCCTCGCAGCTTCCACGGCAGCCTTCTCAGCGTGAGCTGCAATTCGTGCCATGATCGCATCCTGCGGTTCTCCCTCGCGCTCTCTTTTTCTCTCTCTCTCTCTCTCTTTTCTCTCTCTCTCTCTCTCTCTCTCTCTCTTTTTTCTCTCTCTCTCTCTCTCTCTCTCTCTCTCTGTATGTTTCCGTCTCTCCATCTTTACCCCTACACTATAACAACGTACTCCTTCACATTACCACTAACTATGAGGTGCGCAACTGTCATGTTAGAATATTGCGACTCCTCCCCTACACGCTGATTCCTGACGGGCTTCCAAATTCTCCAAACAGGCTTGTCTATAAAAGCTCGAACGTATTATTTGGAACTGGTTCGCCGCCGCCGACCCCCCCCCAACGGTGCCCTTGCGCGATCCCGCAGTTCAGTGGATTCCTGGGCGATGCCAAAATATTCGCATGTGTTTCGAAGTTCTCCGATGTGACAACCCTTTGGATTACTCCAGTGTGCGTGTTGGTTGCTTCAATGTTCACTGGTTGCCCATCGCTCTGGATTCTCCTGCCGACGAGCCCTAAGTATTGCGCTTTGCTGTTGGTGAACCCTCACAGGGTTTCTTTGGGTTGTTGTATTGTGTTGCTTGATTTGGTGTTCACTGGTGTTCGAGCTTCAGCCTCAGATTAAATTGCAAATTTACCGTTTGCGTGCGTGTTTGGGGAACACTCATTGGATTTCTCTGGATGTGTTTGTTTTGCTTGGCTGTTCGACGGTTGTTGAGTCTCTGATGTTGACTGCTCCTTCCCGTCGTCATCCTCTTCGTTCTCCTGTTTCTCCTCCTTCTCCTCCTCAGGGGTATTATCGCAAGCATGGCAGTGGACCATCACAACAGGAAAACAAGAGCAAACATCAGACAAGACGACCAAAAGGCCAAGCAGGCAAGCAAGGGCAAACATCACACTCAAAGAATGCAAAGCAATTCAAAACGACACAGACTACCAAACGGCCCTCCAGCGACTACTACTACTACGACTACTACTACGACTACTACTACTACTACTACTACTACTACTACTACTACTACTACTACTACTACTACTACGACTACGACTACTACTACTACTACTACTACTACTACTACTACTACTACTACTACTACTACTACTACTACTACTACTACGACTACGACTACGACTACTCCTACTACGACTACTACTACGACTGCTACTACGACTACGACGACTACTACTACTACTACTACTACTACTACTACTACTACTACTAACTACTACTACGACTACGACTACGAACTACCACTATTACTACGACTATTACGACGACTACTACTACTACTACTACTACGACTACTACTACTACTACAACCTACTACTACTACTACTACTACTACTACTACTACTACTACTACTACGACGACTACGACTACGAATACTACTACTACTACTACTACTACTACTACTACTACTACTACTACTACTACCACTACTACTACTACTACTACTACTACTACTACTACTACTACTACTACTACTACTACTACTACTACTACTACTACTACTACTACTACTACTACTACTACTACTACTACTACTACTACTACTACTACTACTACTACTACTACTACTACTACTACTACTAGGGCTGACCTTACCCTGCTTGCCCGATTTATTTCTTGGAAAAATGGAAGTGTGGGTGGTGGGAACCCTGGGGGCGGGACCGCCGCGCACGAAAAGTACACGAAACCCATACGATCACCATACGATTACCATACGACTACCATACGACTACCATACGATTACCATGCGACTACCATACGATTACCATACGAGTACCATACGACTACCATACGTTTACCATACGACTACCATACGATTACCATACGACTACCATACGATTATCATACGATTACCATACGATTACCATACGATTACCACGCCACTACCATACGAGATTACCAAACGATTACCATACGACTACCATACGTCTACCATACGACCACCATACAACTACCATACGATTACCATACGATTGCCACACGACCACCATACGAATACCATGCGATTGCCAAACGATTACCGCATGATGTACGATACTACTACCATACGAAATTCGCTTACCGTACGGTTTCCATACGGTTACTATACGATTACCATACGGTTACCACACGATTGCCATGCGATTGCCATACGGTTACCATACGGAAACCGCACGAAGACCATACGGGAGCCATAAGAAACCATACGAGCACCATGCGATTACCATACGAAAACAATGCGACTACCATACGGGAACCATACGATTACCATACGAAAACCCGACACTTCCCAGGCGATGCCCATACGTTTAGCATACGACTACCATGCGAAAAGCATAGCATTACCATACGAACACCATACGATAACCACCTGACTACCATCGGAATACCATACGACGACCATACGATTACCATGCGACTACCATACGATTACCATACGACTACCATACGACTACCGTACGAGTACCATACGATTACCACGCGACTACCATACGACTACCATACGATTACCATACGATCACCATACAAGTACACTACGATTACCATACGCTTACCATACGTTTACCACACGATTACCATACGACGACCATACGACTGCCACACGGCTACCGTACGACTACCATGCGACGACCATACGATTACCATACGACGACCATACGATTTCCATACGGTTACCATACGATCACCATACGGCTACCATGCGATGACCATGCGTTTCCCATACGATTACCATACGACTACCATACGATTACCATACGATCACCTTACGGTTACTATGCGACTTCCATACGGGCACCATACGACCACCATAACATTACCATACGATTACCATACGACTACCATACGATTACCATACGACTACCATATGATTGCCATACGACGACCATACGATTACCATGCGACAACCATACGATTACCATACGACTACCATACGATTACCATGCGATTACCAAACGACTACCATACGATTACAATACGGTTACCATGCGAGCTTACCACCGGATTACCATACGATTACCACACGGAAACCCACCATTACCAAGCGAAAACCATACGAACCACGCGAGAACCATAATATTATCATACGAAGACCATGAGAATAACCATACGAAAACAATACGAAAACAAAAAACGATTACCATGATACTACCATACGACTACCACACGGCTACCATACGATTACAATACGAACAACAAACATGCGACTACAATACGATTACCATACGACTACTATACGATTCCCTTACGATGACCATACGACGACCATACGAAAACCACACGATTACCAGACGACTACCAGACGATTATCATACGACTACCATACGATTACCATGCGATTACGATGCGATTACCATACGACTACTATACGACTACCATACGACTACCATACGATTGCCACACGACTACCACACGATTACCATACGATTACGATACGATTACCATACGACTACCATACGACTACAACACGGCTACCGTACGATAACCATCCGATGACCATCCGAGTACCATACGATTACCATACGATGACCATACGACTACCAGACGATCCCAGAGGATTCCTGGGGTTCAAATGGGGTAAGGTCAACCCTACTACTACTACTACTACTACTACTACTACTACTACTACTACTAATACTACTACTACTACCACTACTACCACTACTACCACTACTAGCACTACTAATAATATGCTTCCTACTGCTACTACTACCACTACTACTACTACCACTACTACTACTACTACTACTACTACTACTACTATTTCTACTACTACTACTACTACTACTACTACCACCACTACAACTACTACTGCTACTACTACTACTACTACTACTACTACTACTACTACTACTACTACTACTACTACTACTACTACTACTACTACTACTACTACTACTACTACTACTACTACTACTACTACTACTACTACTACTACTACTACTACTACTACTACTACTACTACTACTACTACTACTACTACTACTACTACTACTACTACTACTACTACTACTACTACTACTACTACTACTACTACTACTACTACTACTACTACTACCACCCCTTCAATCGTCGCTATGATATTCCCACGTTGCTGCTTGTATGGGGCATGTAAGAGGCCCCTGTCACCTCTGCCTGGTGGGTTGGACAAATGCTGGCTCAGAATTATATCACCAAGCAACGAGCCTGCTCTGATTGTATTGCCGCATTCCAATACCCAACGCCGCCGAATATATCAATGTACTGGAACAAATCCCAGGACAATGAAGACGTGCGACATGGAATCCGGAACCTACATCACAGCAACTGAAGAGCTACACGAACGCATGGGTGATTGAACATACCGGACCCGTGCTGGTCAAGCCTTGCAGATAGTGGCGCTCAGTCGGAACTGTGAAAATGGTCATGGGCGACATGAGCTGTTTTAACTATGGGCGAGATCTTGGCAGTGTTGGTTGAGATGGTTTAGATAGTCTCCAAGAAATCAATCATGCAGTCGATGGTGAAGCACACGCAGACCAAGGCCACGGCACGTATATTGGTTGTGAAAACCAGCGCTGGCAAACGCAACGCGATGGCTGGATCGGTGCCACCCCCACCTCGATATCACCCGAAGAAGGCCATCTAAATCCAAGTGAAGGAAAAGACGCAAGACTTGGCGTTCGCATGTGCTGGCATGTGGACGATGGCGTGCGAAACTGTTCCACGATGAGCCTGCAAGAGGATCATTTGGCGGATTTCGGGAACCCTGTACGCAAAAACGTTTTCATCTATTGGACGCGTTTGCTTTACTTTCGCCGCCTTCCGCCGAGCTTCCGCTGGCTTCCGCTGGCGGAGGCGGCCTCGCTTTACTTCCGCCGACCTTCCACCGACCTTCCGCCGCCTTCCGCGGCGGAAGAGATAACAACGTTTCAATCCTCGAAGGCAAGGCCGTTTTTGGAACACCCCATTTGAAACGTGGGTGCAAATCAAGAACATCACATGAATTCATCTTGGTGCAAAACGCTCCAAGTCCTGCTTCGCCTTCTCAGCGTTCCGCTCCTTCTCGGTCTGCTCGATCATGGATGCTTGCCTGGCGAGGGCCCCAGAGGAGGCAGCTAGAACGCAGCAGCAGGGGATGGATTGGCCAGAGGAGACGACTTCAGTTACAAATTCAGCAAGGAAAAACTGGAGTGTCCCCTCGACACGACGGAGGGTGGAGTAAGATCCAAGGCGAGCGGGAGAAAGCAGGAACATGACACGCACGGCGACAGCGAGAGAAAGAGAGAGAGAGAGAGAGATGAAAATTAGCCTGGCGAAGGACCCAACCACATGAAATTGTGAATACCGCAAGGCAGGCGGGCAGAAGGAGGGGGAGCTCCCTATGGGGCCACGACACGTGTGAGGGATGGCAGCGACGAGCAAAATGAGGCCACGACTACATGCGACCTTTTCCCTGTCGGCCTTCTGTGGAGCTCCTAAGGGGCGTGAGAAGCGTGGCATGGGCGAGCGAAATGAGCCCACGACTGCATGCGAACTGTTTCATGTCGGCCTTCTGTGGAGCTCCTTTGGGGCACGACAACCGTGGCAGCGGCGAGCAAAATGAGCACACGACTGCAGGCGACCTTCCAGGTCGGCCTCCTGTGGAGCTCCTATGGAGCTTGAAAAGCACGGCATGGGTGTGCCAGGCAAGGTGCAGGAGGGAGGAGGGGACGGAGGACCAGGAGGGTACGGGGCGCGGCTGACTCAAAACGAAGACCCAACACCACAGCATGGTCGTGGAAGAGAAACGCACCAAGCCCAAGCAGAGACAGAGCCGGCCAGAGCGACAGCCTACCAGCGCAAAGGCCACCAAGCCCGCCCACGCCCTCTTGCGCGAGCGTCCGTGCAGGCGCACGGTCACGCGTCAGAAGGCAACTCCTTGGAGGCCTTCGTCAGAACGCCAAGGGCTATCAGCCCCGATTATGGGGCCATTCAGCCGGACTCGCCTGGATTAGGCCCAGGACGAAGCCGGATTGGGCGGCACTAAGCGGGGTCAAGCAGGAGTATGCCAGATCAGGCCCGTTTGCAACCACTGATATACCAGCGCCGATGCCGAACTTGACCTCCCAGGAGTTGCATCCGAACACGCAGGACTCGGCGGGGGGTGGCCGCCTCTCGCTCTCCTTCTCCTCCTCCTCCTTCTCGATGCGGCTCCACTCGGCCTGTGCGCGGGCGCGGGGGCGGGACGTGCGGGGAACTCCGCGCGCATCGCGGACGCGGCATCGACGGTGTGGTGACGCATCGGTCCGACGATAAGAGGGGGAAGCAAGTGGGGCGGGGGGTGAGCGAAGCAGAGTCGCATCGCTGGCTTCCCCGGCGCCCCCCGGCGCCGCGGGCGCCCATGCATCGAGAAATGCGTCCGGCGGCGGGGCCGAAACCAGCTGCGTGCGGCAGATTCAGTCTACCCCCCCGCCGTGCTCAGTCCCCCCCTCTTCGCCCGACCCAGAGGCAAGGAGCCAGCGTGCGCCGAGGACGAAGCACTCGCCGTGGATGAATAAACAGCCGCTGGCAGAACCCCCTCTTATCAGAAGCCTCGCCACTGGCTGGCGACAAGATGTGGAAAGGTTGCGATGAAAATAAGAATGGATAGATATACATGTGATGGTGATGGTGATGATGTCTCTGGTGATGATAATGATGATGGTTGCGAGGATGGTGTCAATGATGATGATGGTGATGATGATGATGGTGATGATGATGATGGTGATGGTGGCGATGATGCTGATGATGGTGGGATGATGGTGATGATGATGATGATGATGATGATGGTGGCGGTGATGACGATGACGATGAGATGATGGGATGATAACATGATTAGATGGTGTGGTCTCTTTTCCTGCAGCACTCCCAAAGGCTGCGTGTGCGTGACAAGGCGAAGTCTGACTGCCCTCGTGGACTTTGCCAACCCCCGATGCAGCCTCGCTTGCCGAGCTCGTCGAGCGCGATGTGGAGCGGTCCCGGGTTGTCCCCTGGCTTCGGGGAGCTAAGAATTGCACCAGGCTCCGCCACTCGCACTCGTTCCCTGTCGAGACCCCTGGCCGCGCCAGAACGCGCAGCAGGGCAGACAGGTCCAGACGCTGCTCATGAGCTGCCAAGATAACAAAAAAAAATCCGGGACGGATGGGACCCCCTTTGGCAAGACACCCGTGCGAGATCGACCTGGGACCAGACGCGGCGGGCGCGGGCCCGCGAAAATCACGGCCGCAGGGCCCACTCGAGAACCGACGAGGGCAACTTTCACTGCACCGACCTTGCAGGCGTGCTGCAGCGGATTTCGGCGTGGGTGTCTCTCAGCGGGACACCCCGACATGGCGGGCCAACAAGACGTGAATGTCACGGGGATGTTCTGTAGTCTCCACTCCTGCCCAGGAGAATCCGCACGCAGTTCGCTTCGAAATCCAGAACGAAATTCTCCAAGACGATCTGGGCCAATCCCATTGTTTTCTGAACGAGATTCACTCTGCGATGTTGGCGCCACAGCAACTCCCTGCTCGACCTGGCAGGGCGAAGCGCAGACCGCAGAACGCAGCTGCCGTCACCGAGGCGCGCCAGGGCGGGCAGGCGGCCACAGAGGCCCGCAGGCCCCACAGAGGCCCGCAGGCCCTCAAGAGGAGGACCGGTGAGACCACGACATGTCCTGGCCTGCCTGCTGCAGGCAGGAGCGGGTGGAGCACGGCGCCCGCCGATCGGGGCAGGGGGAGGGGGAGGAGGGGTCGAGCGCAGGGGGAGGGCCCACGTCCCGCCTTACCTGCCCTCCCACGAGCCCAGCACCACCACGGGTCGGGCGGGAGGCGGCGGCGGGCGTCCGTCGGGCGGCAAGGGGGGGGGAGGAGGAGGAGGAGGAGGAGGAGGAGGAGGAGGAGGAGGAGGAGGAGGAGGAGGAGGAGGAGGAGGAGGAGGAGAAAGCAACAACAGAAAAACAAGAGCCCATGCAGATCTTGGGAGCAAAGCGGGAACGATCCCACAGTAGTTTTCGGCGGGACCTGAAAGGAGGGGAAAGGGGCAAGGGGGCACAGAAAACCCGCCGACTCCGGCAGTGACCCGTGGCTAAAAGGACAGGCTGAACGCGAATTGCTTCTCAACGCGAAGGAAGAAGAGAGGAAGAGAAGAAAGAGGAGGAGCAGCAGCAGTAGAACAGCGCCCGCTCACGCTATTCATGTTCGCCCTCGCTGATGACTAAGAAGCAACTACAGAAAGAAGTATTGGGGTACTGACATTCCACCTGGAAAAAGACCCAAAAGACACGGCAATTGACATCGGCAGCCGAAAGTCCAGCTCCGAATACATTTGATAAATTATTGTTCATATGTTTCCCATGTTTTGCTGTCGCGCGCCGCTGCTGCCAACGATTGCCATTATTTAGCAAATGAAACATTGCATACGTCGTCCTCCCATATTGTACATTGCCAGGCCTGCTCCAGAAAGATCGTTGGCGTGACTTCTGGGGTTGTGTTTTCCACCATTGCGCATTTATCCTGTCGTTTGTGGTGCGTTTGGCCCATCTAGATTCATGTTCTCTGGCAACACAACCAGCCCATATCCCATTTGCTTGAAATAGATTCTCCACACAGCAGGTGTGCCCCAGCCTTTCTTGCACTGTCCTCGGCGACCTTGGGGGATCTACGTATCCACGATAGATAATCCACGTCTAATCTCCTAGTACCAACCTCGCGTCGTAACTTCAATCGTGTGTGGTCCTGAGCATCCTCTTCTCTGCTACTGGCAATTCCCACAACAGTTGTTGGTCCTGCTTCGCGGAAGAACAGGAGGCGTTTCTTATCTGACGCTTTTCCTTTTTAAGAACACAAGCAAAACTCGAGAATTTGGCCCATCAAGCTCGTACGAGATGAGTGCTTCAAAGACAAATAATTTCGAGCTCTCAGACATGTATCGAAACAGTGACGAACGAGTGTCGCCTCCTGGGGCCCGACGCGTGCAAAACCTGCAGCTTCGGCACCTTCTTGGTACTCGAAACTCTTTCTCGCGATCGAGGCTAAAGTCGGTTGGAGCATCATGAGGGCAGGCCCGACTTGAGGTTTCCCCCCCCCGAAAGGCATTAGGGTGACTTACAGCACGTTCTGAAATGAAGCGCTGCTCGTCCAGCATCAGACAGATCCGCTTCCCCTCGTGGGGACTATAAACGCACCCACCCATTGGCTACAGGCTAAAAAAGCGATAGGCCCGATTTGAGGTTGGTCCCTCCGCCGCGGGGGACGGGGCCCGAGCGCGCCCGAGTGTGCCCCTGCCCAGCCCCAGTGGCGTGCTCGAGAGAGCCGGCGGCCGGGCCAGAGGCGACAAAGCCCAGCGGCGGCGTGCACACAGCCGCCAGCTGGGCATCTTGGACGAAAAAAAACACATACCCCAGGAAAACCCCAAAACTACCCAAAAATTGCCAACAATATTGTCCCCGTACTATTTTTTACCATATTTTTGAATATTCCCCCTGTGGAGGGACAGGCCCGACTGAAGGATATGGGCCACATCGGGGGGCGGTAACCTCGTGGATGCCACGATAACGAGCACCCTAACAATCCTATCGTTGAAATAAAGAATGTGTTTAAACTGTTTGAACAATGTTCTAAACACCCTGTGGATGCCATGACAACGAACACCCTAACAATCCTATCGCTGAAGTAGAAAATGGTGCTGAAAATGTATGAAGTTGTGCTAAACATGTGTTTAACATGTTTGGTACATGTTTCATACATATTCAAAGCAAGTTTCAGGCATCTGGATACTATTTGGCTACATGCTTCCCCTCCAGTGATCATCGTCCACAGCAGCAACCCCAGGCGGCGGCCCAGCCAGGCGTGAAGACGTCGCCGTGGCCCGCCCTGTGCAAAATAGGTGGTGGATGCCCCTACTCCGCCGCCGGTAAACCTCTATATGACGCTAGCGCACCAACTATTTTCTCCGAGCGGGGACTCCGAGCCGGAGGTCATCCCAGGGTATACATACGGTTTGGTCGGGCCTCTCTGGCACGGGGGATCCGCCCCTTCAGCAGAGTGGCCGCCCGCTCCATTGCACGCCAACTTTCCCCTCCTTTCCTCGTCTCTTACTTCCGCATTTGCGGGCCGTAATTCGTGACATTTTCGTTGCGTGTTGCCGCCTTTGCGGGCCGCGTTCTCAGTTTTGGGTGTACCGGCCTATATCGCAGTTGCTTGTGGTAGATTGTTGGAAAACTTTTATCCCACAAAGTGGGATCACGCATGTTGACGCTTGCGCCGCCATGTGTCTCGAGATCCTTGGAGGCTTAGCGGCAACGCCGCCTCCAGGGATGGGTTGCAATGAATGTTGCACTCTAGGTCGGCAGCTTCAGGGCAACTTTCGCCGTGACGCTGCACTTTGGTCATGTGTCTCAAGATCTCTGGAGGCTTAGCGGCGACGCCGCCTCCAGGGATGGGTTGCAATGTAATTTGCACTCTAGGTTTGCAGCTTCAGGCCAACTTTCGCCGTGATGCTGCACTCTGGCTCAAGACCCAAGATGCGGAGCCCTGAGAAAAAGGACTCTTCCGTCCCTGCCGTGGTTAAGCGAAGGAGCGAGTCTCAGCGGCGATGCCGGCTCCTCCGCCGCCTGGCCACGTCAGCGGACACCCTCCTCCGGCTGCGCCTCGGCCTGCCACAAAACCCTGACATACAACATAGCCTTCCCTTCAGCCCTACCAAGACCCAGAAGCTCCTCACGTTACTGGCCTCCCGGGTCCCCTTGCAGGCCATTGTAGCTGACCATGGCGAGTAGCTCATCAGCGCCCCTGCCTCTCCCAGCTCCGCCGCAACCACAGAGCGAGACCCAGCCCATGACCACACAGGCGATACCCAGTAGACCCGGTCAGGCTGCTGACCGCCCCGCACGATCCGCAGGCGCACGCGCCAGGCGCGCGCTGGCTCGGCAGGCGCCGGCGCCGCCGCGCCCGGCACCGGAGGAGCCGGCGCGGCCTGCTGCGGGGCAGGCAGCAACGGGGGTCCTACGAATTGCCACCGGGGGTCCTACACAGGGCGGTGAAAGACCCGACCCTGGACGGGGACACCCTGCGCCCCGCTTCGCCCGCACCCAGGGGGCGCGCCGGGGCTGCGAGGGCCCGCGGGCCGGCGGCGCGGGACTCGTGGCCGCCGCTGCGGAGGCCCCACAAAAAAAAAAAATGGCATCGCGCGGTCGGTGCCGGCGCAGGCCCTCGCAGCCTCGTCCCGCCGAGGATGCAGCGCTGCCTCCCCGAGGCCGGGTGCACCGCAGAGCGGCTCTGGCCGAGGGGACGCCGTGGAGCTCCACGGCGACCAGCTGGAGGGGGGCGCGGAGGCCCGCTTCGCGTGGCGGAAGCATGCCAGACGCGGTGCGCGCATCCCATGGCGAATCATCGCCGTTATCATCTGACCGCTGCCGCCGCCTCCTCGCTGCAAAGGCTCGAAATTTCTTTCGTTGGTGATCACTGTTGGCAGAGACAGCGGGGAGAAGGAGCGGCAACACACGCGTGGCAATTAGAAGGTTTCAGCGCAGTGAACAAGAACGCTGGCGATGAGCGGAGGCAGCGCCACGACAAATGTGCTCCCAGAGACTCCCGGCACTGCGCCCGATGCGCAATGGGCTCGCGTGAGCGGGCGCCCCGCCACTCTGGCCAGGAGAAGCACTCTGATCAGAGGGGATTGGGGACGACGACGACGACGACGACGACGACGACGACGACGACGACGACGACGACGACGTCAACGACGACGACGACGTCAACGACGACGACGACGACGACGACGACGACGACGACGACGACGACGACGACGGCGACGACGGCGACGGCGACGGCTCGGATCCCGGCAGCCCCTCGCCTGGCCCGCTCGGGCGGGGCGGCGAAGTTGGGCGGTCGGCGAAGTCTGCCCGGAGGCCCCGCCCCGCGGACAGGCGAGGCCGGGGGCCCGGGGCGGTGTCATCTGGGCCGGGAGCTCGGCAGGTCACGCTTGGCAGCGGGCACAGGGGGGGGCAGGGGGGAGGGGGGGAGGCCTCTGAGGAGGAGGCTCGCAGGCCTTACGTCTGCGGAGAAGGCCCGCGCCTTCAAAGGAGCAGGGGTGCTGCCAAGGAGTCTTGCCCTACCCCCCTGCCCTCCTTGATGCGCGCGGCGGGCAAACTTGACATGCAAGGCGAGAGCGAGCCCTCGCCTCGCCTGCGGCTCCTCTCCGCCTCCCACCAGGGATGCCGCGAGGCGCTGCTGCAGACATCTGGGCAGCACCGCTGAGAAGGACGCTCACCTGGGACCAAGCACTCATCATCATCATCATCATCATCATCATCATCATCATCATCATCATCATCATCATCATCATCATCATCATCATCATCAGCGCCAGCATCATCATCATCATCATCATCATCATCATCATCATCATCGTCGTCGTCGTCGTCGTCGTCGTCATCATCGTCATCGTCATCGTCATCATCATCATCATCATCATCATCATCACCATCACCATCACCATCACCATCACCATCATCATCATCATCGTCGTCATCATCATCATCATCATCATCGTCATCGTCATCGTCATCGTCATCGTCATCGTCATCGTCATCGTCAGCATCAGCATCAGCATCAGCATCAGCATCATCCTCATCCTCATCCTCATCCTCATCACCATCACCATCACCATCACCATCACCATCACCATCACCATCACCATCACCATCACCATCACCATCCTCATCCTCATCCTCATCCTCATCCTCATCCTCATCCTCATCCTCATCCTCA
>CAUYUJ010018592.1:165880-200378 GCA_963575745.1 Prorocentrum cordatum
CCCGAGCCCCCTGGCCGCGCTTTGCACGGAGAGCTCCAGAACACAGCCGCATTGTCGAGAGAGCTGGAGCGGCAGCATCGAAAGCAATACACTCGCCCAGCGCGCTGCGTGACGCAGTACTGCGTCACCGACAAGACTGCCTTGGGCAACACCTCCAGCTTGACGCCTTCCTCCACGTCGCGTCGGCTGGGTGTCGCCGAGCAACCAGCACTGGCGCCCCAGAAGACCAAGCCGTCGAGGGTGAGGCGGTGCCGTTCCCAGCACGCACGCAAGGCAGCTCCGCCACGTGGCCCTTGGCGCAGCGGCCGGCTTCCAGGTTGCTACGCCGCCCGCGCCGAGACACCCGCCCGCTCTCGACGTCCCGCGCCGTCGCGTGCGCGGCGATCTTGAGGATGGTCAGTTCTTCGGGCCCCAAAGCCGCCGAAGTCGGCGATGGCGGCCCAGACCCTCATTCAGATATGCGCCCCAACTGCTGGACGCGCAGCAGGTCGCCGCCGGCCCGCGCCCGTAGAGCCCCTTGACGACGTAGGTCGAGTCGCAGTGGACGACCAGAGGCGGCATCGAGTGCCGCACCGCCAGCAGGATAGCCAGCAGCTCACCCCCGTCCACGCCCTGGATCAGGCCCCGCAGCCCAGCTGCCAACGCCTTGCAGGCCGAGCGGGGCCCAGGGTCGGCCCACTCGGGCCCTGGCGGCAGGGCGATGGCCGCGCATCCAGCCACGGTCAGCTCGGCTGGCTCCGCGTCGAAGGCGGAGCCGTCCACGAGCACCTCGCCGCCGAGGAACGGGTCGCCGCTGCCGACCAGCCAGCGAGCGTCGTGCAGGACGTCGCCGCAGCGGGGCGTCCCGTGGTGCCGCGGCCCGGCCAGGAGCAGCCTGCCCACGTCGCTGCCGCCGTGCGCCTGCAGCTCCGCCATGACCGCGGGCAGGGCGGGGCCCTCCCAGCCGTCGCGGCACGCGACGTTCGGGGGGGAAGAACGGGGGGATAGCAAAGGGTAGGGCAGAGAACCAGCTCACGCAGCTGCTGCTCCCCGCGCCTCCCGGCGCCGGGAGGCGCCCATGCATCGCGGAAGGGGCCCGGCGGCGGGGCCGAAACCAGCTGCCTGCAGCAGATTTCATACCACCCCCCTTTCCTTCGGGCCGGGCCATGGCCGTGGGCAGGTCGAGGCCCTCCCCGCCGTCGGCGGCACGCGGCGTGCCGGTGCCAGAGCGTGCCAGGCGCGGCCGCGCACCGCGAGCACAGGGGGGCTCCGTCGTGCGAGGCACGGCCGCGCTGCGTGCCTGCGCTCACGGAGCCACTGCCCAACGCACCTCTGCTGCTGTGCATCATTCTCGGCCTGGGATGCTGCACCTACTGGGATCTGCTGGTGGGTCTCTCGCTCTCTTCGGCGGTCGGAGAGCCAGGGGGTGGCATGCACTTCACTACATCTCGCTGTTGCGCTGCTGCCGCACGGCTCGGATCAACCCGCCTCGGGAGAGCGGGCAGTGGCAGAAGGCCATACCATTCAACAACTGCTTGGCCACATGGTTTTCACGTTTTCCGAATCATCGTGCGTAGTACCACGGAGATGCCGCGTCTACTTCGTTGTTTCAGGCGTTTGGGTTGCATGCCGGCGCAGCTGTGTGGTACCAGTCTGGGGCTAGGTGGATTGGGAGTTCTTCGTTTTTTGCTGTCGTAGCACGTTCTTGTGGCTGGTGTGGAGAAGAAAAGAACTCGTGTTTTTGTTGTGGACGACAGTGTTCATGCGGGGAAGTACTCATTCGAGGTACCAAGCAAGCAATTATCTTGGTTTCTTTGTCTTGACAGTCGTGCACTTGTTGCTCGACTCCATCTTCCCATGCATTGCAGCTCGTCTTCACCGGCGTCGTCGTGTGTGTATGTCGAGGGTTGAGGCGCCAGAGGATGGCGCTCGCTCGTTGTGACGCTTCGCGTCTGTTCCGACTCCGATTGCGAATCCGATTCCGTCTCCTCCTCCTCCTCCTCCTCCTCCTCCCCCTCCCCCTCCCCCTCCTTCTCCTCCTCCTCCTTCATTTTGTACTCCTCCTCGCCTCCTCCTCCTCCTCCTCCTCCTCCTCCTCCTCCTCCTCCTCCTCCTCCTCCTCCCCCTCCTCCTTCTCCTCCTCCTTCTCCTCCTCCTCAGCAGCAGCATCATCGTCTATCCCTCCTTTTTCTCCTCCTCCCCACAAAGATTCATCGACCTGCTTGACCCCCGCAAACAAAAAACTAAGCGGCCCAACCATTGCGATGCGCGTGGCGGCTACTGATAGGACCGTTCCGTGGAAAAAAAACACATTGAAAAGTCTGCGGCACTCGTGAACGCTTCGAGAAAACGCATCGGACTACGCCAACACTTCACGCAAATAGCGACCGTTCAGTAGTTGGCAACCCCCCAAGGAGTCGCGAGGTCTCGTGTAGGTCCGCGTACACCTCCGCTCTTCTCGACCTCCCAGGAGCCAACGAAAGTGGCGACGGTTGCGCATGTGGCCGCCCCCCCGAGGAACCGCGATGTCTCGTCTGAGTCAGCGTGTTCTCTCGATCTGCTGGACCTCCCAGAGCCCGCGAAAGTGGAAATATTTGCACAGTTGGCACCCCCCCCCCAAGAAGCAGCGAGATCTCGAGAACCGCGAGGTCTCGTCTAGGTCTGCGTGGCACTCCACTCCGCTGGACCTCCCAAGAACTCCAGAAAACTGCAACGGTTGCGCAGTTGGCGGCCACCCCAAGTCTGCATGGCACTCCACTCCGCTCGACCTCCCAGGAGCTCCCGATGGTGGCGACAGCTGCGCAGTTGGCCGCCCCCTGGGAGCCGCGAGGCCTCGTCTGGGCCTGCGTGGCACTCCACCCCGCCAAACCTGCCAGCAACGCCACGGAAGCGGCGACGGCTGCGCAGGGTGGAAGCCCTCTGCATTCTGAGGAGGCCCACCCCCTCCGTAGGGGGCCACAGACGAGCCCTGCCCCTACCCCCCACGATTTCGGAAGGGCAGAGTGGGGTTCACTTCGCTCGGGAGCTCCCGAGCGAAGCGAATCCCACCCCCCCCTTCAAGATCGCGGGGAGGAGGAGGAGGAGGAGGAGGAGGAGGAGGAGGAGGAGGAAGAGAGGAGGGAGAGGAGAGGAGGAGGAGGAGGAGGAGGAGGAGGAGGAGGAGGGAGGAGGAGGAGGTGAGGAGGAGGAGGAGGAGGAGGAGGAGGAGGAGGAAGGAGGAGGAGGGGAGGAGGAGGAGGAGGAGGAGGAGGAGGAGGAGGAGGGGGGGTAGGGGTAGGGCGCTCGCATGTGGCCCCCTCTGCTCCCTCCCCATGGGGCACGCCGCCGACTCGCGCAGAGCGGCGCCCAGAGCTCTCCGCGAGGGCGCGCCCCGCCCAGAACTGCTCGAGGAGAGAGCCCAACGAGGGCGACTGCAGCGGCCGCCAAGAAGGCAGACAGACAGCCAGACAGACAGACAGACAGGCAGACAGGCAGACAGACAGACCGACACACAGACAGGCAGGCAGGCAGACAGACAGACCGACACACAGACAGACAGACAGGCAGACAGACAGACAGACAGACAGACAGACAGACAGACAGACAGACACACAGACAGACAGGCAGACAGGCAGACAGACAGACAGACCGACAGACAGACAGGCAGGCAGACAGACACAGACAGACAGACACAGACAGACAGACAGGCAGACAGACAGACAGACAGACACACGAACAAACGAAAACGTCCTCGCGTCCTCGGACTTCGACCCTCGAGAAGCCAACCCTCTCCTCTCGGCCACCCAGCCACGGGAAGCCCACGAGCACGCCCGACGGTGGCCCGAGCACGCCGCTGGGTGGCCCGCGAACGCCACCCGGCAGCCCAACACACGCCATCGGGCAGCCCAGGCACGCCGTCCGGACTGATCTGTCCAAGGCCCCAGGACCTCCGACGACTCGACGTGTTCGAGCCTCGGGCCCCCAGCTCTCTCGGCCCTCTCACTGCGACTGGTTCCTCGTGCCGCGTCGACGTTTGACAGGCCCGAGGTCGGCCTCAGGACGCCGAGGGTGCAGAAAAAAGCCTGGCCCTGCAGCCGACAAGATGGCCAAGGAAATCATCATATGGGAAACCTGGGCCATCTTCCTGGAGGCTTCTTGAAACAAACCTGGGGCAGTTTTTTTGGTCGACGCTGCAAGGGGCGAACGCCCCTGCAGCCGACAAGATGGCTAAGGAAATCATCATATGGGAAACCTGGGCCATCTTCCTGGAGGCTTCTTGAAACAAACCTGGGGCAGTTTTTTTGGTCGACGCTGCGGGGGGCGAACGCGCTTGCGAAAAAGGGCCAGCTTGCCGGCAAGTTTGTGAAGAAACGCTGGCCCAGCTGCTCGGGGGGGAGGTTTGTTGATCAGATGCTCGACCGTATGTGTTCGAGTCTCTGAGGGTTCAGGTCGGCGACTCCGAAGGGCGTAGTTTGCAGAGGGGGTGGCTTGCAACACGCGCCTGGGGGGGGGGCGGGCGAGGACCTCCACGGAGATCTCTGCCGCGCCCCGACGAGGGTTCATCAGACTTATGGTGCAACGTGGTGACCCCAAAGCCCCAACGGCGCCGATCGCAAACCACACCCAGGCGCACAGTCTTCGCGCTGTCATAAAGAACGCCAAATATGGAAGACAGCGGCTTTTCTGGCCACGGCGAGCCTCGGCCACGAACAAGATCTTAGAAACGGCTGGAAAACCACAGCCCCTCCTGAGACCAAATTGGTCCTTCTTGCAGCGCCTTGACTGCACATTTCTGCGACGTTCTGTGGCAACTCACGAGAGCCTCCCATACCATCTTGTTGGCCCCGGCGAACCGACGCTACATCGACGCTAAATCGACGCTAAATCGACGCTAATCGACGCTCACTGGCGCTACATCGGCGCCAGCTCACCACTCCCAGACGCCAACTGGCGCTACATCGACGCCGAGGACGGCACTGCGAGGGCATGCCAGGCCCGGGGCCTCCTACAGGAGGAGGATTTTGATTTGATTCGCACTCGGGTGATCGTCTGCCGAACACTCCTGCCCGTGGCGCCGAAACGACGAGCGAGGGGCCCGAAGGGAGGGCCGAAAGAAGCGAGGGACGGACCAGGACCCAGACAGAGCCGACCGAGGGACCGAACCGAAAACAGGGACAACGAAAAATCGAAGGCCCGAGACGTCAAGCGATGCTGGCAAGACCTGGCAATTAAATTTGGAGCCCCTGTCCTGACCCCTGGGCTTTCAGCCTCAACCTCTGGCCAGGCGGCAGCATACAAACAAAACAGGACGCAGCAAGGCAGCGGAGAGCCCATTATCTCTTCGCGAGCCTGGGCTGCGCGGGATCAAAGAAAAGTCACAACGGAAGGAATTGGCGCAGTCAGAACAAGGGACTGAATACCATCGCCTCAGCATCGATTCCTTCCCGTGACATTTCGGCGCCATTCAAAGCGCAGCAGAGAGGCAAACCCCTGATGTCGCCCGCTGGCAGGCGGAGCAAAGTCTTTTCTCTCTGCGAGCCTGGGCGGGGGAGAGGCGAAAAACAGCACAAGAGAAGATGAGTGGGCGCAGGCGGAACGGGGGCCTACTTCTCAGCGCCTCTGCACCCACTCATCCTCAGGCCTAATCGACGAGCCCTGACGCGTCGGCACAGGGACAATTCGACTAGCAGAGAGATTCGTGGCATCAGCTAGAGAGGCATGCCATGATGTCGCCCAGCGCGGCAGGCGGAGCAAGAGTCTTTCTCTTTGCGAGCCTGGGCGGGGGAAGGCGCGACAACAGCATACACGGGGATGAGTGGGCGCAGGCGGAACGGGCGCCTGCTTCTCAGCGCCTCTGTACCCACTTATCCCCAAGCCTAGCCGACTACAGACGTGTCGGCGCATGACATTTGGCACAACATAGACGCGTCGGCACACCTGGTGTTAAAACCTACACTTCTGGCGGGTTGGTGTCGGGAACCAAGATGGGCCAGCAATACAGAATAGATAACGTAAGAGTCGCACCGCCCCCCACCTTCCACCTATGTTAACCCCAAGACATCTACGCGGGCTCTAGAAGCGATGCAGGATCAAACAGAGCCTGGAAATTAAAGATATCATGAGGGTCAGGAAAGGCATATATAACGTTGACATTGTCAACGGCAGTGACATCGCCGACTGGTTGATCAGTGCGGGGGTCACGTCCATCACACATGCGGCGGAGCCGTGAGATGGTTCCAGGGGCTCGTGGAGGGCCAGTGCAGGATTTCGTTAAATCAGCCACCTGCTTACACGAGTAGCGGCCACAGCGGCGACGAAAAATGATATCATTTAATCGCCTGAGTACGTGCCCACCGCCGGTGGGAGAGGAGCACTGAGATCGCAATAAGTAGCTCTTGGAAACCGAGCTAGCCCAACAATTTACACAGCGGAAACGGCCCACCGAAGGGTCCCAGAAATGCTCATGCAAGGCCCCAGAGGAGGCACCAGAGAGGACTAGGGGCGGGACCGAGGGGGCAGGAATCTCATCAGAATCCGCCGCCCAAACCTTTTTGGGCACATTCTTAAAGATCCACGCTATACAATGACCGATATAAACACCAAGATTACGCACAAGCTATCCAGAGCGCTTGACTCGGTCGTGCAGGACCGTGTCCTGAGAGTGTAGGTCCGCACCTAGGTCAGCAAGTCTGTCGGCCTGCTTATTACCAACCGAGGTGGAGTGGCCACGGGCCTTGGACCTTAATTAGGTGATACCCGAGAATCTGAGGCCGCACGGTGAACCCTGACCCACAAGGATGCATGGGTGGCCCAGCCGTGCGTGGTAGCTTCAAACCCCATTGCCCAGCCGTCAACGACATACTGGGCATCCGTGACGTACTCATAACATTCGGAGGGGGCAGCATGGGCGATATAAAATAAAACCGCATAGAGCTCAGACCCTGGGACATCCTGGGTGAGAAAAGGATGCACGCCGTAAGCTCCAGCATTGAGACGAAGCCGATTATTGGCGAGAGGCTCACCAAAGACGTTTCGGCTACGCGGGGCAAATGAGCAGACACCCCATCCACAGCGGAGAGTGAGCGGCGAGGGATGGGAAAGGTTGTGCGAGCAAGGAGCTATAGCGCGGGTCGGGAACCACGGCAGTGGTCCAGACAGGGTTCTCGCGATACTGCTCTATGCAGCGCGTGAGGGCTGGAGTCGGGCCGAACCAACGACGAAACTCCAGAAGCCCATCACACTCGTAGACGGTGTGAAACACGGGGTCAGAAGGGACAAGCTGACAAATGGGGCACCGAGGTTTAAAGTATATGCCCCCAGATATAAAGGCCCCCAGAGCACGTTGCTGGAGCACCCCCCATCCTTCAGTCCTTTTTGACAAAAGGGAGAGTAGCGGAGGCAGGAAGGGGGGGCCAGACAGGTGACTGAAGGATGGGCGACGCTCAGAGGCCTGCTTCCAAGCCCAGACAGTCGCGTCACGAGTCACCAATGCAACCACCTCACGAGGGGACGTAGACGAAATATCGACGTCGGTTCCAAGAGAATTCCGCCATATTGTGGGCGAGACCGCAGACCACCCAATCCGACGCAGAGTGGCTACCAAGATCTGTCCTGGGCCCTGCAAGTCAGTCCACGGGGTATCTGGCGTCACCTTGGTGTAGGCTTCCTGGAACACTTGGTCTATCATACCGACGGGCAAGAGAGAATCCCATCTAGAGACAGCCCAGAGGCGAATAACTTCCGCATGCGCATCAATCGCAGGGTCCGTAACACCATGCAAAGCCAAATCCATCGTGACGGACCGCCGCTTACCTGTGCCAACACCAGCGTGGTATATAGTACGAACCTGACGAATCTGATGGCTAGACAGACCAACAACATCGATGCCGCACATGACCGTGGGCCGCAGGTTGGTGTTTACAATACCTGCAACCTTCGCACCAGCTCTCTTTAGCCTCAGAAGGCGTCGGGCCTTAGACATGGTTCTCTTCAAACGACCATTGAGGACAGGACGAGAGCGACGCCCCTGACGAAGCTGATAGTCAATCCCGAGGTTGCGACAGGAGAACTTGACGGCGCCAGCGAGACGCGGGGTTTCAGCTGCAATACTCTGGGCCAACTGGGGGTCGGTCGCCAAGAGCACAATTTTCTTCTCAGAAAATGGCAAACGTGCAGAGAAGGTCAGCTTGCTCATCCAAAGGTGTGACGCATCAGGACCCATTTTGAGCAACTCCCTTTCCGTGCCTATCCCCAAGACCTGGACGTCGTCGGCGACGAGGCCAAGATGCATATTTGGATTAGACTGAAGAAAGGAATCCAACTCAGGCATCAATAAAATACGCATAAACAGACCGGCAAAGGAACAAACAGCCACAATATTTACTAGCCCTGACCCACTCCCCGACGATTCGGCGCAGCGTGACCACACGTGGGGATCGATCCAGAGACAAGCATACCCTCAAGAGTGCCGGGTGAAACCCAAACTCACTAGCTCGTCTAATGAAAAGTTTGTGGCGAACCTGTTCAAAAGCCTTGTGGGTGTCGAGCATAAGTGCAATCACAGACAGGCCCTTGGACGCAGCAAGCTCCGTTAGCACGCCCATGCGCCACACACATGCTTGACAGGAGTGACCGCGCACACCATACACATATGGACGAGGATGTAGGCGCGCCCACATAACACCGTACGCGTGCCTGAAGAACCGAGAGAACGTGCGCACACACGTCGTGAACAGTGCCACAGTGCGCTCGCCGCCATCAGTCTTCGGTATCAAATTCATGATGAACACCGCGAGAATGGGGGGAAATCTACCCAGTCGCAGAACAGCCCGCCAGATGCCGAACAAGGCCAGAAGAGACGAGTCCGACAGGAGCGCATGCTGACGAGGATGCATCGAATCCAGTCCAACCGACGTGCGAGCCTTGTATCTGCGACACATCTGTCTGTACTTGTCCAGAGACGGGTGCGGCAAGGATGCAAGGTCATCAGGAAGTATCAGCGGAAATTCCAGAGCAAGGCAAGGATCATCCGGGTGCTCCTTCATGGGATCCCAGATAGAATGCCAAACTTCTTCTCGCGCCTTAAGATGATGCTGCGGCGTGCCGACTGGGGCGTCTGGGTTCGGGGTGGTCTTGTCAAAAGATGCCCCATCCATCGATCCCTTGACGAATCGGCGCGCAGCAGAACCGCATTCCTGGACAGATCGGATGGCCCATGATGTCCAATATTGATATCTCTGTGCCGATGCAGCACGTTCCAGAGCAGACGCAGACCCAGCCAAGACGCCACGCAGCCAATCGATGGAACCGAGACCCAGGGAACAAAGCCTATTGACATAATACCTCCACCATGGCCAATCAGGGGGAGGACCTCCGTCACGCGACGAGGGACGATATCGGCGCAGAGCTTGACAGGCTCTCTGATATGCGGGCCACAACTGCTTGTCAGCCAGATACAGAAGAGTGCCAAGACGGTTGGAAAGATACCTCCAGAGCCTGCCTTCATATGACGACACCACACCTCCAGGAAACAGACTGGAAACCGAAATCTGGATAGTTGAAGGGCGCCCACCCCACTTGGTGTAGTCCTGCGGATCTGGCAACTGGAAAAGGGCAACCAACTCCTGAGCAGACGTCTTCAGCCAAGAAGAAGTCAGGCGATCCAGGTCTTCCACAGCGTCGACTGCTTCAGGGCCAGGAAAGGCATCCCAGGAAGGCGGACAATTTGTACACCCCACGGGCCGTATTACAGGGATATGAGGAGGACGCCGAAAAGCAGAGACCAAATCAGAGTGGAGATTTCCACGAAGAGTGAGAACCACAGGCAGGTGCTTGGGGATCAGGGGCGTTTCCCAGACCTCACACTTGACTGCGGACGCAAGCAAGGGGTGAACCACAAAGTAGTCTATCAACGATTGGGCACCTGCGGACTCATAGGTATGGCGATCTGGCGCGACAATGACCCCACCTACGAGCGTTAAGAAGTCCGCATTCTGCAAGTCCTTGGGGGGGGCACATTCCAGTCCCCTGATATCACAAGGGGGGGGGAGATAGTCTTCATGACTGCTGCAACCTGCATCAGAAGCTGGGCGTTGCGATCTTCAGCGCCCTCCCCTGTGTGCAGATATACATTGGCCCAAGGAATGCCTGCATCAACAACCCCATGCCAGAGCTTCAGGATAAATCTCTCCGGAGGGGGCAAGACAACAATCGGATCCAAGACCACATCAGAGAAGGACCCGGCGTAGTGTGAGACAAGACCCACTCCCGAGCTCAAGCCGCTTTTCTGAGTACTGACTGACGGGTGAAGGTGCGCGTGGGACCCATGCTTATGTGCACGATTGACAGCGAACTCGATCACCTCTTCTGACCGACAGAGTCCTTCAAACCCAACAGCATCAAATCGATCAGGATCAGCCTCCAGGAAAACATCGGCATTTGACCAGGAGGTGACATTCACAGTGACAATGACCCAATCACGACGAGGCTTCTTCACGAAGGCTGGCTTGTCGGACGGGGTCGCCGATGTGCTAAAGGTCAGACGGGCCCTTGGCTTTGGAGCCCTTGGCACTCTCCTTGCCAGATTCAACAAAGAGAGCCTTCTCGATACCCTTGGAAAGGCTTTTGATACCCGTAGGGCCCCGGGCAACTGGCTGCTCGTGCACCGCCGCTGCTGGGGCGTCGGCGGGGGCAGAAGCGGCGGCAGCCAACGGCGTGCTACTTCCTGACTGTCCCGATGGATCAACAGCGACATCAGGGGCGCGCGCAGGACGTTTCGGCGAAGGTGGCAATGAGGAAGAAGAGCGGGGAGGGGCCCTAGCAACACGCGTTGGGGCCCCCTGCTGGTCGACAGACATCCTGGGCTCCTCCGACTGGGACCGAGGCTCGCTGGCAACAACAACAAGAGCGTAACCAGACATAACGATACCCTGAAGGTCACGCAAGGCCTGAGCAAGCTTCTTGTCTCTCTGGACTGCCTGGGAAGCTGCGAAGACGTCCGCAACGGCTGACAGATCTGGGGGTGTGTCACCCTCGGGGTCTGGCTCATTCGAAGGAAGATCCTGCAACTTAGACTGCCACATAGCCATATCCTGGACAACGCGCTCCTGACGGACACAGAGGGCATCTTTGTCACTCTGACGGTCAAGAATCTTGCGGTCGATCTCACGAATCTGGCTAGATATCTTATCAAACTTCTTACTGGCCCAATGGTGACGCTGCTTGTAGAATGCACGCTTCTGGGGAACAGTGAGCAAGTCAGACTTCTGTGCACGAAGATGCTGCAACTCTTCCTGGAGACCCAAAACCTGATCTTGGTTGGTGGAAGCAAGCGAAGGGACTCCAACTGGCCCTGCAAGGCCTTGATAATCTGATCAACCTGCGCAACCGAGAGCTCATTGCCATTAGTATCAACACAGCCGCCATCAGCGTCCATGTCATCGTCGACATAATCAGCCCAAAAAACCACGATCACTGCCGAGACCGTCGTCGCCAGAATCCTCACCGAATCTATCCTGCACTTCCTCTTCCAATGGAGCCTGAAGACGTTCATCCAAAGACCGAACTGGGGGAATGTCAGTACCATTGCGCACATCACGATCATGAGCACGAGCACGGGGAGGAGACAAGACACGATCATTGCCTTTGCTCCTGCCCTTGCCGTCTTTGTCGCCCTTGCGACCATACTTTCCTGAACCCTGTCCTCTCGAGCGGCCAGGAAAGGGGGTGTTACAGAACTTGCACTTCTGGGGGGGGCTGGTGTCGGGGATCCATGATGTCTTGCCAGCATCGCGACACACGAGACACACCAGATATCCCATGCCTCCAGCGCGCGCGAAACTCAACGGCCCGACGGGCTGCACTCTCGAGAGACAGCGACGGACGGGCCAAAGCTAATCGTGATTCGCTATGTTACTTTAGCTTCACACGTTTAGCCTTGAGCCAAAATGGCTACGGAACAGGAGGAGGAGGAGGAGGAGGAGGAGGAGGAGCAGGAGCAGGAGGAGGAGGAGCCCTACCGAGCGCAACCGCACCCACTGCAGCCGCCGCCCGAGGGGCCCATGCGCAGCGAGCACGCGGCCGAAGGCTGCTGGCAGGCAGGACGGCCGGCGCGCGCGGGCCCCCTGTACGGCCAGGGCCGCTCCTTGGCCAGCCTCTCGCGGGCGCGCTCCTCCTTCTCCTGCTCGGTCTCCTTGGGGGCCTCCGCCTCGAGCGCGGAGGGCGGAGGGCCAGGGCCCAGGACAGAGGGCCGGGGGCCACCGATCGGCGATCGACGGTCGAGGATCGGCGGTGGGGGATCGATGTGTCTCATCATTTTGTGATTCGTTGTTTATCTTTTTCAATGTGTATATATATATATATATATATGTATAGATATGTATATGTATATGTGTATACGCTTGTTAATTCATGTCCCCAACCGCGTGCACGCGGGGAGGGGAAGATAGCACCAGGTGCCCACAAACCCTGTTTAAAAATCACTCATACAGCGAGGACGGGAGGGAGATATACATAGAGAGAGGGGGGGAAACAAAAAAACAAAAAAAAAAAAAAAAAAAAAAAAAAACGAAAGAACTAGAATCGAAGATCGAGGATCGACGATGGACGATGGACGACCAACGATCGAAAGCCTTTGGAGCCACTTCTGGCCCTTTTTGGGGCTTCCTGAGGCCAACGCACAAGGAGCCCACAGAAGACGTACGCGCTCAGCCGTGCACATTTTGATTAACCAAAAAATACCCTTAACAATTTGTGAGGGGCCCTAAGTTAGGAGGGCCTGGAACATCAGGGATAGGAGTCTTTTCTGCAGACGTACCTAACCAAGCCGTCCAGATGAATTATCCCTAATGCGAAGGAGGGGACCTCAGTGAGGCTACATCTTCATCGTGCTATTACAGTTAGGGGCTCTCTGATCCTCAACGATACATGAAAACAGCCATGAACGACGAACGAACAACACACACCCATATCCGTAAGGGGGTCGTTGGGAGGAGGACTGGCTATGGGTATGGGTAAAGGTTGTCGGACCCTGGGGAACGCTCCTCTTCCAGCGGGGACCCCCATCCGACAACGCGCACCCATAGCCTTAGTGGGCCCCGGAAACGGCAGGGCCGTTTTTTCACCGTTTCCGAGAAAGTGCCCCTTGAAAATGGAAACAGCAAAAACGGCGACCGGAAACGGCAAAAAAACGGCTCCAGGATTGGAACCGGAGCCGGAACCGGTCAAAAAACGGCGACGGAACCGGTAAAAAAACGGCGTCGGAACCGGCAAGAGAACGGCAAAACGGAACCGGTAAAAAACGGCCCTGTCGTTTCCAGGGCCCACTAAGCCCATAGCCCTCTCCGACCCCCCCCGCGGGCCGAGCCCGGGCCCCCCGCAGCACCCCACGGCCGTGGGGCCGTGGCTTCTTCTGCGTCGCGGCCGCCCCCCCGCGCGGGGGGCGCCCCCCGCGACGGCCGCGCACAGCCGCGGCACCGCTCCGGTCGTCCGGGCCGCGAGGGCCTGTGCGTATGGGTGTGTGTTGTCGGTGCGTCGATCGAGCCTCCGCGAGACCCGCCTCGTGTCGCGCACGCCCCGCGGAGCGCCACGGGCGTCAGAAGCGGTCCCAGGGGCCGATCCAGGAAGCCCGCGCGGAGCACTAGGAGCTCATGTTGTATGCCGTATCTTTCCTGTTCGAGCCACGCTTAGGTCGTCCTACAGGCGGATCTTGTACGAAAAAATAACTGTTTTTCCCTATCTAGGCTCTGCCTAGAAGGGTTCTTACTCTCTTAGCTTAAAGGGGCCGGGCAGTGCAAAGCGCCCCGGGCGGTTCCCCCAGTCCCATGGGAGCGGTTCCCCCAGTCCCATGGGAGCGGTTCTCCCAGTCCCCTGGGAGCTTTAGCTTTAGCTTTAGCTTTAGCTTTAGCTGTAGCCTTAGCTGTAGCTTTAGCTGTAGCTCTAGCTTTAGCCTTAGCTTTAGCTTTAGCTTAGCTCTAGCTTAGCTTAAGCTTAGCTTAAGCTTAGCTTGAGCTTAGCTTTAGCTTAGCTTTAGCTTAGCTTTAGCTTAGCGTTAGCTTAGTTTCAGCTTAGCTTTAGCTTAGTATTAGCTTAGATTTAGCTTAGAGTTGCCTTAGCTTTAGCTTAGCTTTAGCTTAGCTTTAGCTTAGCTTTAGCTTAGCTTTAGTTTAGCTTTAGCTTAGCTTTAGCTTAGCTTTACTGTTACTACTAATGCTGCTTTCCTAGGGGCTCCAACTCCTAGGTAGGGTCGCACTGGGATAATTGTTTTACTATGTTTGAATATTCCTCCTGTAGGGGGACAGGCCCGACCTAAAGCCACGCCCCCCCCCCACCTTGCCAGAGTCTACTAAAAAGACTGACCCTCCCGCTCGTGACCTGCCAGGGGGGGGCCAAAAATGCACCCCTGGCCCAGAGGCCCCCCCCCGCTTCTCGCTCCACTCCGGAGCCCCACGGGGCCCTGGGAGCCTCCTGGAGGGGCTCGTTTTTTGAACTCGAAGAACCTGGCTCTTTCTTTTAACTCTAAAAATAAACAGGGCTCAGTGTTCTCATTAATTCCAAAAGGCCGCTGTTTGAATTCACGAAACCCGAAACCCTGAAGGCCCCCCCTGGGCCAGGGACACTTTCCGCAGCCCCCGGGCTGGGGGCCGCCCGTTTGCCTCTGGAGGCCTCCCGAGGCCCCCTGACCAACGGCCGCCGCCGATCCGCGCTTTTCGCCAGGCCCCGGCAGGCGTACTTACGTGAAGGGGGGAGGGGGCTGATCGCTCCTCCTCCCCCTGGCTTCCTCACTCCTCCTCCCCCTCCCCCCCCCCCTCCCTCCCCCCCCCCCCACCCTCCCTCCCTCCCTCCCTCCCTCCCTCCCACCCTCCCTCCCTCCCTCCTCCTCCTCCTCCTCCCTCCTCCTCCTCCTCCTCCTCCTCCTCCTCCTCCTCCTCCTCCTCCTCTCCTCTCTCCTCCTCCTCCTCCTCCTCCTCCTCCTCTTCCTCTTCCCTCCTCCTCTGTTCTCTTCCTCCTCCTTCCCTCCCCCAGAGAGGGGGGGGAGAGGCGGATGCCGGGGGGGGGGGAGGGGACCGCTCCCAGATGGGGCCGGAGCGCGCGGGGGGGTCGGAAGATCGCGCCGGCAGAGGGCACGGCGCAGAGGCAGAGGTCTTTCTTTCGGCTCGGGTACGTTAGTTCACGGGCATGGAGGGGGGGAGGAGGGGGGGGGAGGAGGGGAGGGGAGGAGGGGGGGGGGAGGGAAAATCTGAGCTCTGGTAAGTTAGTTCGCGGGCATGGAGGGGGGGAGGGGGGGAGGGGGGGCGTAACGGGGCTGGAACGGAAATCTGAGCTCCACGCAGGTCGGGGCTCGCCTGCACGCCCTTCCGGCGCAGCGCCGTCCGAAGAGGCGCGGGGCCCCCTCTGCGGCAGCTGGCAGTGGCCCCGCTCACAAGGCGTCCACTCTTACGCACATTCGCAGTAGATGCAAAACTCTGACATATCAAGTCCATAGTTGTGGGGGCTGGGGTGGGTTCCCCACTGTTCACGGAGGGGGGGATGACGCCATGCAAGCGAGCCTGCCCGAGACTCCGAACGAGGACGCCCCCGTGGGCCCCAGAGAGCTCCCGAGGCCCCCGCGGAGAGAGAGCGCGACGTCAGAAGTCTCGGGAAGAAGGGCGTGTGCGCGGACAAGGATTGAGGATCGACAACCGCGGATCGACGATCGTGCATCGACGATCGAGCCCACGTCGAGAAAAAACGCGACGTCGAAAGTCTGGGCGAAACAATGGGAGGACGCATGCGTGCACGACGAAGGCACGGCAAGTGGAGACGACGGGCAAATAGCTACGACATAAGAGCGAGCTCGCGCACAAATCTCGATCGCGCCTCTGTTGGCTTCTTCTCATCGTCTTTCTTCTTGCCGTTATCCGCCACTTTCTCCTTGTCCTTAACATCCGCCTTGCCTTCCTCCTTGTCGCTATCATCACCCTTCTTCTTATCGCTGTCAGAGGCGTCCGAATCGTCTTTCTTTTCACCGTCTTTCTTTTTATCGTCCTTTTCTTTATCTGAATCTTCCTTCGTCACCTGGGATTTTCAAGCTCCAATCAATTTGCTTACGAAGCGCGACAGGAAGAGCAGCTTGGTTGCAAAACCACGCTGTGAAACAAGAAGAGAAGCCATGGCATAGGGCATAGGGGGGCGATCCGGTACACATGTGCGCACATAAAAGAACACGTGCGCGCTCGCATCGTGTCTGCACCAGGAGTTCGAGCATCTTCTGATGACTGAGTTTGCGAGTATGGTTCCAGCTGTAATGGTGTACAACCAATGCATGCACAAGAAAGAGCCGATATGAACGATTATGTTGCAAACTCCTGCGCTTGCGCATTACAGAATTTACCTGTCGCACTGCACTCACCTCACACAATTTCCTTTCTCGCTCGACGTTCCTTCTCTCTCTCTCTCTCTCTCTCTCTCTTTCTTGCTCTCTCTTTCTCTCTGTCTCTCTCTCTCTCTCTCTTTCTCCCTCTCTCTCTCACTCTCTCTCTCTCTCGCTCTCTCTCTATCTCTTTCTCTCTCTCTCTCTCTCTCTTTTTCTCTCTCTCTCTCTCTCTCTCTCTCAATATGCGCATATATATATATATATATTCATATCCCTCCGAACCCCACAAGAACCCCCCTTTCTCCTGATTCCACATGAATTATATATATATATATGATTCCCACGATTCCTGGACTCAATTTTGAGGCTTTCTTTTGGAAGACTTTTTGGGTTCAAGTTCGGAGCGATGTTCACCCCCTGCAAGTGCACCCGTTTCCACCAGCCCCAGATACTCAAGCCCGCAATACACGATCCCGATACTCAACAGGCTCCCTCCCCAAGATGAACTTGAAAATAACCTTCTACTCAACTCCCTTCGTCTCCAACACACCACCCAGTACTCAACAGCCTCCTTCTCCAACACAACACCCGACGCTCAACAGGCTCCCTCCCCAAGATGAACTTGACAATAACCTTATACTCAACTCCCTCCGTCCCCAACACAGCACCCAGTACTCAACAGCCTCCTTCTCCAACACAACACCCGATACTCCACAGGCTCCCTCCCCAAGATGAACTTGAAAATAACCTTATACTCAACTCCCTCCGTCTCCAACACAGCACCCAGTACTCAACAGCCTCCTTCTCCAACACAACACCCGATACTCCACAGGCTCCCTCCCCAAGATGAACTTGAAAATAACCTTCTACTCAACTCCCTCCGTCTCCAACACAGCACCCAGTACTCAACAGCCTCCTTCTCCAACACAACACCTGATACTCAACAGGCTCCCTCCCCAAGATGAACTTGAAAATAACCTTCTACTCAACTCCCTCCGTCCCCAACACAGCACCCAGTACTCATCAGCCTCCTCCTCCAACACAACACCCGATACTCCACAGGCTCCCTCCCCAAAATGAACTTGAAAATAACCTTCTACTCAACTCCCTCCGTCTCCAACACGCCACCCAGTACTCAACAGCCTCCTTCTCCACCACAACACCCGATACTCAACAGGTTCCCTCCCCAAAATGAACTTGAAAATAACCTTCTACTCAACTCCCTCCGTCTCCAACACAGCAACCGATACACAACACCCCGATACACAACACAACGCTTTGGCCCCCACCAACACAACACACCGCAACACGAGAACCGAAACTCAACGCGCTTCCGCCTCCCTTTTCTCTTGGCATCGTCCAAGGGAAAAGGGGGTGCATGTGGGTTGCTGAGGCCTATATATATGTATGCAACGTAACAATATTTGTATGTACGCATATGTGTTTACATGCATGCATGCATGTATTGGTATGTGCGTGTATGCACGTATGTATGTCGATGTATGTGTGCATGCAGTTATGTATGTATACATGCGTGTTTGTATGTACATAGGTGGGTGTATGTATGTTTGTGCGCATGTATGTGTGTATGAGCGTACAGATGTATGTGTGGATGTGAATATATATATATATATATACATATATATATATATATATATATATATGTGTGTGCATGCGTGTTTGTATGTATGGATACATGTACGGTTGTATGTGTGTATGGGTGCATGAGTGTATGTATGTACACGTGCATACATGCATTCATGTGTGTATGAATGTATGCTTGCATGCATGTATTCATGGATGGGTGCATGTATGTGTATGCATGTGCTGATGCGTGTTCGTATGTTGTGTGTACGTATGCGTGGACGTATGCATGGATGGAAGTATATGTTTGCATGGACGCGCATATGGATGTACGGATGTGTGTGGATGTATCGGTGTATGGATGTGTGGCTGTATGGATGTATAGGCGTGATGCTTGCACCTATGTATGTATGTATGTGTGTACGTGTGTGTGTGTGTCTGTATGTTTGTAACTGTGTGTGCATGGATGTGTGTACGCATTGATGCACGAATGGATGTACAGATGTCTATGGGTGTGTGTATGTGTGCATGTACACATGTATGTATGTATGTGTGTAGGTGTATGCATGTTGGATGCGTGTGTGTATGTATGTATGTATGTCTGTCTGTCTGTCTGTATGTATGTATGCATGTATGTATGTATGTATGTATGTACGTATGTATGTGTACGACGTATGTATGCATATGCATATGTGCAAACATGTACGTACGTGTGTACGTGTGTGTGTGTACATCTGGATGTACATAGGTATGTATGTAGGTATGTAGGCCAGTACGTAGGTTGATATGTAGGTAAGTATGTATGGCTGTGTGCAGTTATGTTTGCGTGTATATGTATGTGTGTATGTATGTGTATGTCTGCATGTATGTATGGCTGTATGTACGTATGTGTGTATGTATGTGTATGTATGCGTGTATGTATGGATGTACACATGCATGTCCGCCACCGCGCCCTCAGACACGAGTTGGAGTGTCTTCAGGTCCCTTGCTCGATCCCCTGAGCCCCAGTCCTCACTCCTGAGGAGTCTTTGAAGGGGCCCTCAAATCTCCTGGGGCTTGGCGCGGTTCCCGTGGGCTCCCCCGGGTGGTGGCGCATGACTCTTTCGGGGCCATGAGGAGCCCAAGACGGGCCAAGAGACTTCCAAGAGCCCGACCAGACGGTCCAAGACGCCCCCCAAGATGGCCTCCAGTCCGCCGAAAACTCGCCCAAGCCGCACCAAGACGCCTCCAAGAGCTCCCCGAAGAAAGAGGACCCCAAGAGGCACAGATGGGGAAACGGACATTTCTGACATATGATACGGTTCGGCCTTCACAGCGCTGAAGACGGCCCAGGAAGCCCCAAGAGAGCCCCAAGACGGCCCCAAAAGGTTCCCAAGAGTGGGAGCCCAAATCGACAGTTCAAGCCTTCTGTCCCAAGATGTCCCCAGGAGGCCCCAAGAGGCCCCGAAGAGGCCTCAAGAGGCCACCAGGAGAGCCCCAAGACGCCCCAAGAGGCTCCAAAACGGCCCCCAAGAGGCATCAAAACTGCCTCCACGAGGCCCCCGAGGGGCCTCCCACGACATCCCAACGAACATCCTACGAGATGGCGCATGGCACCTTTCGCTTGGGAGCCTTGGCGTTAAGAGCTTTTTGCATCACCGCTCTCTGTTGGGAGCCCTGGTGTTCTCAGGCTTTTACGTTGCCACTCGCTCTTGGGCGCCTTGCTGTGAAAAGCGTTTTACGTCACCGCGCTCTGAAAAGCCTTGGTGCTTAGAATTTGTTACGTCACCGCTCGCTATTGGTAGCCATGGTGTTAATTAGCATCTCTGGGAATTCTTGGAAGTCTTGTGGGAACCCTTTCGGGCCGTTGTGGAACTCTTGGGCCGTCTGGGGGCCAGCCCAGTCCCCACACCCAAGCAGCCCAAACCCCATACCGCCATTTCGGGCCCTCTTGGGAGCCTCTTGGGGCCAGCTTGGGGCTCTCTTGCAGCCGTCTTCGGGCCCTCTTGGGAGCCTATTGGGGCCCTCTTGGGGCTCTCTTAAGACCGTCGTGGGGACGGCCCTCTTGGACCGTCTGGGAGCCCTCTTGGACCGTTTTCGGCCCCTTTGCGGCGCCTCTGGGGCCGTCTTGAGACGATCTTTGGGGCCTCTTGGGCCGTCTTGGGCCCGTCTGGGGGCCCTCTTTGACCGTTTTCGGCCCCGAGGGCTTCGCCCCAACTCAACGTACATCGCTCGTACCTCGCTCTTTCCGTCACCTGGGCCGGCACAATAACGGAAAGAGCGCTTCAGGAACTTGCCCGAGATGGCTCATGGCACCCTTCGCTCTTGGGAGCCTTGGCGTTAAGAGCTTGTTACGTCACCGCTCTCTGTTCGGAGCCCTGGTGCTCACAGACTTTTACGTTGCAACTCGCTAATGGGGGCCTTGCTGTTAAAAGCGTTTTACGTCACCGCGCTCTGAAAAGCCTTGGTGTTCAGAGCTTGTTGCGTCACCGCTCGCTGTTGGGAGCCATGGTGTTACTTGGCGTCTCTGGAGCTTATTGGTAGTCTTTGGGGGGCCCTTTTGGACCGGTTTGGGACTCGCCGTCTGGGGGCCAGCCCAGTCCCCACACCCAAGCAGCCCAAACCCCATACCGCCATTTCGGGCCCTCTTGGGGGCCTCTTGGGGCCAGCTTGGGGCTCTCTTGCAGCCGTCTTCGGGCCCTCTTGGGCCCCTGGGGCCGCCATGGGACGATCCTTGGGGCCTCTTGGGCCGCCCTGGGCCGTTCTTGGCCCGAGAAGGCGAGAATCGAACAAAGATATCAAAACCAAGGGAAAATCAATGTTTTGGAAATCCTCAGGCCCTTGTGGGGGTCCTCTTGGGGGCCTTCGTCGACCTGCTTGGGGCCTCCTGGGCCGTCTTGAGGCCATCTGAAGCCATCTTGAACCGCTCTCAGGCGGTCCTGGGCTTTCTTGGGGCACGTTGGGCCACCTTGGAGCCCTCTTGGACCCCTCTTGGGCCTGGCCATTCGATGCCGGTCGTCCGCGCCTCGCCCCTCCCCTGGACCCCTCCCTAAAGGGCGTCGCCCCACCAGAACGTCAGCGCTCGTACCTCGCTCTGTCCGTTACCTGCTTGGCACAGGGTCGGAAAGCGCTCGTACACTGTGAGGGCACGAGATTGATTGCTCAGTGTCTTGGAGCCCTCAGAATGGTACGTTATACCGAAAACTAACAACCAACCTCGCGAAAATCAATGAGCATGCCCTCCCCGGCCTTCTTGGAAGTCCTTTCGGGGCTCCTTTGGGCCGCCTTGAAGCCCTCTTGTGTTTTCCTCGGGTCCTCTTGGGCCGTCTTGGGGGGCTCCGGCCGTCCCAGGGCCCTTTTCGGGGCCCTCTGGAGCCCTCTTAGAGACCTCCTGTAGCCCTGTAGCCCTATTGGGGGGCCCTCTTGGGAGCATTTAGAGACCCTCAGGGGCCTCTTCCAAAACATGAAAAGAATTTGACTCGCGGGCGTCCTTTCGAAGGCTTCGTGGAGCGTCTTGAGAGCCTCTTTGACTGTCTTGAGGCCATCCTGGGCATTCTCTGCCCGCTCTTAAGCCATTTGGGGGTTCTCTTGGGCCTCCCTGAGGCCGTCCGCCGTCATGGAGGTCTTGGGCGCTCTTACGGCTGTCTTGGGTCTTCCTGGGGCCCTCTGAGGCGCTCTCGGGGCTCATTTATGACCGTTTCCAGGCCTTCTTGGGTGTCCTTTTGGGCCTCCTTTGGGCCGTTTATGGGCCTCTTGAATCGTCCTTGTGCCCATTTGGGCAGTCTTGGGGGGCTTGGGCCGTCTTGCGACCCTCTCGGGGCCCTCTGGGGCCCTCTTGAGGACCTCCTGTGGCCTTCTTGGGGCTCTGTTGGAAGCCTTTGGGGGCCCTCAGGGGCATCTTTCTAGGCTGTCTTCGGGCCCTCTTTGGCAATCTTGGAGCCCTCTTGGGCCGTATTGGGGCCGTTTGGGGGCCGTCTTGGGGGCCTCTTGTGCTATTTTGGGGCCATCCTCGGGGCCTCTTGGGCCGTCGTGGACGCTGTCAAGACCAAAGAAGCAGATATGCATACATATATATATATATATATATATATATATATATACATATATATAATACATACATGCATACATACATGCATACATACATGCATGCATGCATACATACATACATACACATACATACACACATACACACATGCATACATGCATACATACATACATACATACATACATACAAACATACAAACATACATACATACATACATACATACATACATACATACATACATACATACATACATACATACACGCATGCATACATACATACATGCATGCATACATACATGCATTCATGCATTCAAGCATGCATACAAACATACATACATACATGCATGCATGCATGCATGCATGCGTGCATGCATACATCCAAACATGCATGCATACCTGCATACGTACATATATATATATATATATATATATATATATATATTATACATACACACATACATACATACATACATACATACATACATACATACATGCATGCATACAAACATACATACATACATACATACATACATGCATACACACACATACCTATATATATATATATACATATATACGTTTTGCCTCGTGTGCCTCCTAAACGTACTTTGGGAAGCCTCGTGGAGCGTCTTGAGGGCCTCCTCGGCCGTCGCGAGGCCATCTTGGGCCCTCTTTGAATGCTTTCGGGCAGTCCTGGGGCCCTCTTGGGCCTCCTTGTAGCCGTCGTGGAAGTATCTTGAACGCTCTTGCAATTGTCTTGGGCCGTCCTGAAGCCCTCCGAAGCGCTCCCGGGGCTGACCTGGGCCCTCCAGGGCCGAACATGACCGAAGATTGGACGGTTAGAGCCTGCTTGCCATGGGGACGCAAAGCACGTTTATTCTGTGAGGGCGCGAGGCTGCTGGCTTAGTGTCTTGGAGCCCTGTTGGTGTGAAGGCTTCGGTGCGACGTGCAAAAATCTAGCAGCCGACCCTGCGAAAATATCAAATGATATTCCATATCCTGGCCTTCCTGGGAAAACTTTCGGGGCTCCTGTGGGCCGTCTTGGAGCCCTTTTCGGCCGTCCGGGGACCGCTTGGGCCGTCTTGGCGGGCTTGAACCGTCTTGGGGCCCTATGGGAGCCCTCCTGGGACCCCTTGGAGACCTCCTGTGGCCGTCTTGGGGCTCTCTTGGAAGCTTTTGGGGGCCCTCAGTGGCCTTTCTTGGGCCATCTTGGGGCTTCTTTGGCCGTCTCCACGCCCACTTGGGCCTTCTCGGGGGCCGTTGGGGCCGTTTCGGGGCGGTTTCGGTGGCTTCCTGGGCTGTTTTGGACGCCGCGAAGACCAAAGAAGCGGATATGCTAAAAATGCACGTTGTTTCCCCTAGGGAATTGGACGACGTTTGCCCGGGACCAAAAACATCAAAAAACAAGCTCGGTTTGGTCTGCCTCGGCTGGGCGTTGGCTGCATTACTCTGCGTTGCATTGCTCGGCGGCACATTGCGCGCCGTGGGTCTGGTCGTCGCACGTGGATGTTGTCTCTGTACATGTTTGCGGGACGCGCGGTCAGAATCTTTATCGCGCATGCGGCCGGCGATGCACAGGAAGGGATATCAGCCAGCGAAACACAGATTCTGGAGTTCTCGATCCCAAGATCCATATTCGATTACTACTCGCGCTGGGCCTCGGGGAGTTCGTTTCGCGCGTCTGTTTTCGCGCACGCACCCGGCGGCGCGCGGAAGATATGAGTACCAGGGCTCGATCTTAGCGGACACTCGGGGCGACCTGTTTCCAGGAAGCGCGGTTCCAGCGGGATGCATTTTCTGGAGCTCTCGATCCCTGCGCGGACCCAGTGCGTTCGGCCGCGGAGCCCTGGAATCCGCTCGGATTCATCGCATGCCAGGTGCCGCAACTGCCAGAGTTGCCCTGCAGTTTCCAAGTTCTCTGTCAGACGCGGCAGTCGCGCTGCTTCACGCGCAAGCCCACAGCGCGCGCGCAGACTCGCGGCGCGGGCCGCCCCGCCTCCGCAGTTAGTATCGGCGCGGGGCCCACAGGGGGGTCGACGCGCCCCGCCGCGCCCGCCGGCTTCCAGCAGCGCGCGGCCGCTGCCTCCGCGGCTCTTCGCGAGGCGAGGCGAACCAAAGCTGCAAGCCTCTGGACCCCGTCTCTTGCGCCCCAGTCGGCGGGGCGGGCAGCTGGCGGGCGCCAGCCCCCTTCTAGACTCGCAATATTCACTCGTGCAGTGCCAGCCTTTTAAGGTGCCCTGGGAGTGTCTGCCTTCCCGCGCCAGGGAATCGCTCGAGGCTGCGGGCTGGGGATATATGGGGGAAGCTCGAAACGCTGATCCTCGTGAGTTTAAGCGGCTAGTTGCTGCTTCCCCATGTCTGGGGGAGCTGAAACTATGGCTGCTGCAAGTGAGAGGGCGCGCCGACTCTGACGATCTCAAGAGACTGGAATCGGCAATCTCGGCACAAGTGGCGCCAGACGCTTTGCGCGACTTCACGGGGTCGCTCCTGGCAAGCGGCGGAGCCCAAGGGCTAACGCACCTCCGCTCGAGCGGCTCGGCATGTTGCTTTCTACCCAGCAAGAGGGTTTCGACATCCACGCGATATTAGACGCATTGCTAGTAAATAAGCTTGGGGATTATGTCGGAAAATTCGCTCAGCAGGTACATGTCTTTCGCAAGGGCAGTAAACGCTTTCTGCGAGCTCCTCATCGCGCCATTTCTCCCAACCTCCCTGCACGAATTCGCCGCCGTAGTAAGGCACAAAGGCACGCTCAAGACAATGCTGTCTGCGTGGCGCAAATTCCACCATCTGGCAGGTGATCATTGCCCCGTGGAGCACCCCCCAATCTTGGCTGCAGCCCCCAGCGCCTCCCAGGCCACGCATTCACATGAGCAAGCTGCGGCAACTCTCGGCGCATTGTGTCCAGAGGGGAAATCTATTTCGGGGCATGGGCTACATAATGGTTCAAGCGCTCCTGCTCCGCATTCCGTCCGAGCTCATGGAACAATTGAAGCCTCGTCTTCTGCACGTGGATGGCGGCACTGTGCGCTTCGGCCCCATCGGGCGCAATGGTCAGCATCACGCGCAGTCCACGCTTGAAGCCAAATGCGTCAGCAAAATTGACCCTGTGCTCTGCGTGCACATGCAGGCATCCTGGCTGATTGCCGGCCGTAACGACCGAGACGAACGTGTGTACCCACCGGGATACTACAGCAAGTTCTTGGCTGGTCTTCGCGACGACCTCATTGCCGTGGGCACGCCAGCGGCAGGAGCCTCTGGGATAGCTTCCCATGCTTTCCGCCATGGGGCCGCGTTAGACGCTCATGACTCTGACGGGTTCGCTGCGGCCTCCGCCAGGGGGGAATGGCGGAGCAGAGCTGTCACGGCCTGGATCCCGCCTACCACAAGTGACTCCTGGGCCTTGGTCGAGGCTTCGTGCATGGAGTCCGACGAAGAGGCGGTCCCGATTTGATGTTTCCCCGGTCGACTTCCATTGGTCTCCATTGGGGACGTGGTCCTATCGAATGCGCCCCAACGGAAAACGACGAGAGTGGGAGGCAGGGGACCAACTTCCAGACCCAGACTTTTCAGTTGGCTCCCTCCTCGCTCCCCTGCGCCCGCAGCTCGGGCTCGAGGCTGCCTTCTTCATGGGCACCATCGCCGCCCCTCAGCGGACGGGGGCCGCCCGAACCGCTATCGCAAATGGGAGCGAAAAGACTTTGACTGGCCAGGAGACGGGGTGCCACTAGGTCCGCCGCTCTGCCCGCCTCTTCCCAGGAGCGCGGCGCCGCGCCGACCTGCGGGCCCAGCTCTCCGGCCGCGGGGCGCGGCGGCAGACCGAGACTCGCCAGGGGGCGGCGGCCGCACGAGCCATCGGGGTGCCTTGCTGGGGCGGCGTCTGGGCAGGCGGCCACGTCAGGGAAGGTCGCGTAAACGCCCTCCGCCTTCTTAACCTCCAGCTCCTCGCGGGTCGCCAGCTTCCCCGCGGACGCTACCGCGGCAGCGGCAGCGCCGGCGGCCGCGGCGGCGGAAGCGGCGGCGGCCGCGCCCGCGGCCGACGGCCCCAGCGCGGCCGCCCGTACCACGGCGGCCGCGGCGCCAGCCGAGCAGCCCGCGGCAGCGGCAGCGGCGGCGTCCTCAGCAGTCGCGGCGGCCGCCGCGCCGGCGGCGCCAGCGCTAGCAGGAGCAGCCGCGGAAGGGGCGGCGCACGAGGCGGCCGGGACGGCGGCGGCGGCGGCGCGGCCGGGCGGAGGCCGCGCGCTGCTGCCGCAGGCAGCGGGGCGCCCAGGCGACGGCGGCGGCGGCGGCGGCCGCGCCCGCGGCCGCCGGCCCCAGCGCAGCGGGAGCAGCCGCGGCAGGGGCGGCGCCAAGAGCAGCCGCGGCGGCGGCGGCGCCGCACATGGCTGCCGAGGGCAGCGGACGCCCAGACGGCGACGGCAGCAGCCAGCGGCGCCAGCCCCAGGGGCGGCGCGCCGCGCGCTGCTCCCGCCGCCGCTGGCGGCGGCGCCGAGCCGCGAGTGACTCCCCGGACGGCATGGCCCGTCCCCGGCGGGAGTAAGGAGGAAGGAGGCCCCGTCCCCACTCCCGCAGGCGGGAGGCCGGAGGCCGAGGGGCAGGCCCCCGGCCGCGGCCCAGCAAGCCAGCTCGGGCTCCCTCGAACCGGAGCGGCTTGAGCCAGGGCTACGGACGGCGGGGGGAACACGCAGTCCGATAGCTTAGCCGAGCTCTGGCCGCAACGTTCGGCCACATAGGCGCTTCCGAAAGGCACGAGGCGGCGGTGATTCGCCGTAGGCGTCTTCGGCAGACATATATATATATATATGTGTGTGTATGTATGTATATATACATGCCCGTAGATATACATATATATATATATATATAGATACACACACACACGCGTGTGCGCAAGCATAACGTTGTGTATATATGCGCTCGAGTGTACAATCCGTTGTGCATACATGCATATGCACATGCATACATACATGCATATATACATGCATACATACATACACACATACATACATACATACATACATACATACATACATACATACATGCATACATAAAAGTACGCATAATTATATATACACATACATACATACATGCATATATGCATACATGCATACATGCATACATGCATACATGCATACATGCATACATGCATACCTACATACATACATGCATGCATGCATTCATGCATACATACATACATGTATACATACATACAAGCATACATGCATACATACATGCATGCGTATCTGTATATGTATATATGTGCTTATATGTATACATAAATATGCATGCATACGTACATGCATGCATACATGCATGCATACATGTACATACATACAGGCATACAGGCATACAGACATACAGACATACAAACATACAGACATGCAGACACACAGACATAAACACATACAGACATACAGATATACAGACATACAGACATACATACATACAGGCATACACACATACAGACATACAGGCATACATAGATACAGACATACAAACATATATACATACATGCATGCATACATGCATGCATGCATAAATGCATGCATTCATACGTACATACATACATGCATACAGACATACATACATATGTGTGGATATATATATATATATATGTGACTCCGTCTCCGGATTCTCTGATGCCCGACATATCAAAGATCCCAACGCCGCAAGCCGCGCACTGCGACCTCCCACATATGCAGGTCAGCACATTCGGTCCGTCCACCCATGCAGGTTTCGCCCAACATAGGGTATCAATTACATCCAGTCGGCTCCGCAATGCCAGCGGCTTAAGCGCAACAACTGCCAACATGGCTACAGTCAAAACTGAATGTAAGGATGCGCGATAAGGAGGCAAGCCCCTTGGACGCCCATGTCGAAGCGTTTCGAGCGTGGCGGGCCATCGAAAGTAGTCAAGGATGGACCAAAGAGGCACGGATGCAAGGGTACCCTTGGGAAGGTTACCCATCCTTACCATCGGTTTCGACTGTACTCACGTCCACCATGCAAGGAGGAACACACCCAAGTCATGTACCCAGGCGCTATCGAGCAGGGCTGCTCCGTGCGCGCTTGCCCACGTGACCAGGCAGTCCAACAAGAGCCAATACACGCCTCTGCTGACCTCACCGGATGGTTCTAACTACGTGCTCGAAAAACTCTGCTTGCTGAGATTTGGCAAGGACCTTCTCCGGAGGTTTGTCTGTCTTTTCTCTGTCGGCTGCAGGTTCGTCAGGCTTCTTGTCCGTCTTGCCCTCGTCCTCACTCTTCTTGTCCTCTTCGTCCGACCTGAGTCTCAGAGCGCGATCTCGCACTCTGCCACGTGCAGACACGGCACGGAGCCCGCACCCACAAGATGGAGCCGCAGGCCAGAGGACGGGGCGGGAAGGACCGAGGGCACGATGAGTCCGCCGACCTCCGCCTGCAGGGGAGCGGGCGGGCGAGATGTCGGGCTGCCCCCCGCCCCCCCAAAATTTTCCCGCAGGAGGTGGGGGGCACGAGCTCGTCGGCGCGCCTCCTGGGCCCTCGGAGACTGCGACTGCAACGTCCAGGCTCCGTGGCCGCCGAGACGCAGCGCCGGGGAGGCCTCGAGAACGCCCGAGACGGCCCCGAAACGGCCCAGGACGCCCCAGAGGCGCCCCGAGTCACCAGAGGGCCCCACGAGGACCCCCAAAAAGGAACGCCGAGCGGCACGGATCGCTGACTGCCCACAGATGGCTGCATGATGCTCGCGGTCTTGCCGCCTCGGGCCTCCGACACTCCCAGACGGCCCGGAGAGGCCCCGCAGACGGGCCCCAGGGCGGCCCAAGACGAGGTCGCCAGGCCGGGCCCAGAGGCGGCTCGGGACCCCAACAGGGCCCCAGAAAGGTCAAGAGGGGGAACTCGCAGGGACCCCCTGGCGCCCTTCCCAGCAGGACGGCCCCAAGAACACCAGAGTGCCCCCAAGAGGCCCCCGGAAGCCCCCGGAGGGCCCCCGAGAGCCCCCGAGGCCGCTAGGAGGCTCCGAGGGGCCGTCCTCTGGGCCCTCACGAGGCCCCCGAAAAGCCCCGCAACAGACGCGGAGGAAGACGAGGACGAATCAGGAAGGGGGTAGGAGGAGGGGGTAGGAGGAGGGGGTAGGAGGAGGAGGAGGAGGAGGAGGAGGAGGAGGAGGAGGAGGAGGAGGAGAAGGAGGAGTGGGAGGAGGACCAGTGTAAACCCGAGAATCATCAACGATATTGGAATTAACCCTCCCTCCAAGCTCCCTATTCACAGGCCCCTACAACGGTTCATTTCTATTGGGGGAACAGTATGGTTGGAAGACAACCGTTCGTAGACCCTGAAGCATGCCAGAACATTGTTCTCGGGATTCCAACGCAACAGATCAACCTGACTGTTGCGTGTTGACGATCTTGAATCGTGCCAGAACGCCATTCTTGGGACTTCAGCACAGCGAGTCCACGTAACCTTTGCGCCCGCGCAGTCCTGAATCCTTTTAAAACACAATTTCTGGCACGCTGAGGATGGGAATCCGTGAAGCTCTTGCAAACGCTGCAAACGAATGTGCGCCACGCTAAACCGAGAACCACATTTTGGAAAGGAACCGCCCTCAATCCGTGAATCTCTTGCAAATGTTCGAAGCGAAAATGCACGGCGCTAAGGCGAAAGCCACATTTTGAAAACGGCCCGCCCTCAATCCGTGAAAAGAATGCCAATGTTTAAAAAGAATGTGCGTCGCGCTCAGGCGAGAGCCACAATTCGAAAACCACCCGCCTTCAATCCGTGAAACCCTTGATGTTTTGTAATCATCATAATAATGATAAAAATAATAATAATAATAATGATAATAGTAATGATAATTATAAGAAGAAGAAGAAGAAGAAGAAGAATAGTAATGCTGATATTTTTGTATAAAATATATTTACAAATATGGGGAAAAAACAAAACAACAAAACAAATGTGCGCGGCGGTACAGCGAGAGGCACCTGTTGAAGACGGCCCACCCGCTCTTGCAAAGCTTTAAAACGAATGCGCGCCGCGCTGACACGACAGCCACATTGTGAAAACGACCCACCCTAAATCCGTGAAATTCTTGCAAATGTTCAAAACGAATGCGCGCCGCGCTAAAGCGAGAGCCACATCTTGAAAACCGCCAGCCCCCCATATGTGAAACTGTAGCCACATTTTAAACTTCAGAACCATCGGTGGTGAGGAGTTCTCTAACGAAACGCCCGGCTCGCCCTAAAAACTGGCGTCGGGGTGGGACAAGGGTAAACTGTTTATAAGGAACAGGAATGGAGGAGGAGGAGCAGGAGGAGGACCAGTGTAAGCCCAAGAGTCGCCAACCATGTTGGAATTAACCCTCCCTCCAAGCTACTTACTCATAAGCCCCTACAACGGTTCATTTCCATTGGGGGAACTGCCTCGTTGGAGGACAACCGTTCGTAGACCCTGAAGCATGCCAAAACATTGTTCTCGGGATTCCAACGCAACGGATAAACCTGAATGTTGCGTGTTGGCGATCCTGAATCGTGCCAAAACGTCGCTCCTGGGACTTCAACACAGCGAACCAATATACCTTGCACCCGCATAATCCTGAATCCGTCCAAAACGCCATGTTTGGCACGCTGGTCATGGGAATCCGTGAAACTGCTTCCAATGTTGTGAACGAATGTGCGCGACGCTGGAACGAGAACCACATTTTGGAAAGGAACCGCCCTCAATCCGTGAACCTCTTGCAAGTGTTTAAAGCGAATGTGCGCGGCGCTAAGGCGAGAGCCACATTTTGAAAACGATCCGCCCTCAATCCGAGAAACCCTTGCAAATGTGTAAAACGATGCGCGGCGCTAAGGCGAGACCAACATTTCGAAAACCATCAGCCCTCAATCCGTGAAACTCTTGCAAAGTTTTCAAACGAATGTGCGCCGCGCTAAAGCGAGAGCCACATTTTGAAAACGACCCGCCCTCAACCAATGAAACTCTTGCAAATGTTTAAAACGAATGTGCGCGGCGCTAAAGCGAGAGCCACATATCGAAAACCGCAAGCCCTCCATATGTGAAGCTGTTGTCACGGCTTAAGCTTCCGAATCATAAACGGTGAGGAAGCCTCAGGCGAAACGGCAGGCCCGCCCTAAGAACTGGCCTCGGGGTGCGACAAGGAGAAATTAGTGATAAGGAAAAGGAATTGAGGAAGAGGAAGGGGAGGAGGGGGAGGAGGAGGAGGAGGAGGAGGAGAAGGAGGAGGAGGAGGAGGAGGAGGAGAAGGAGGAGGAGGAGGAGGAGGAGGGGGAAGAGGAGGAAGAGGAGAGCTACACACAGGCAGCACGACGGGAAGCGGCGGCAACGAACACGCACGAGATCGGCAGCCGAGAGCCTCCTCCTCAGGGGGTCGGCGGGGGTGCGCAGGCCCGCAGGCCTCCCCAACACGCACGACTGGAGGCAAACCACAAGCCGAGATGCTGATGGTCAGAAAAGAGCACGAGGACGAGGAGGAGGAGGAAGAGGAGGAGGAGGAGGAGGAGGAGGAGGAGGGGGAGGAGGAGGAGGAGGAGGAGGGAGGAGGAGGAGGACGAGGAGGAGGAGGAAGAGGAGGAGGAGGAGGAGGACGGCTGGGCAGAAACGCTGGGCACCCATCGGAGTGGCATGTCGTCCGTGCGCTGTCTGGCCACGCTCCTGCCACGTTCCAGGCGGGCCCCCTCCTGCTCCGAGAGCCCCGAGCCCCGCTGCGCGCACCGCACCCACACCGGGCTCCTTTCCTGAGCCGCACCTTGACGGCCCCAGGGCCGAGACAGCCCACGAGGACCCCACGAGGGCCCCGCAAGAGCCCCAAAGACGCCAGCACTCCGCCCGAGACAGCTTCGAGAGGGCCCCCCAAAAACCCCCCCGAAGACGGCCCCAAGAGAACCATCAGACGACACAGACAGACAGACAGACAGACAGACAGACAGACAGACAGACAGACAGACAGACAGACAGACAGACAGACAGACAGACAGACAGACAGACAGACAGACAGACAGACAGAACGACAGACAGACAGACAGACAGACAGACAGACAGACAGACAGACAGACAGACAGACAGACAGACAGACAGACAGACAGACAGACAGACAGACAGACAGACAGACAGACCAGCAGACAGACAAACAGACAGACAGACAGACCAGCAGACAGACAAACAGACAGAGAAGCTAAAGGCCGTCTGGCGCGTAGGCACAAGCGCCGCAACTCACGGAGCAGGGCAGAAAGCGTTGCTTGCTGCTGGCACGAACGCGCTGACGACGACCCAAGAGAATCCACAAGGCTCCAACGGCCACCATCAGAGGCCCAAGATGCGGCCGAACGGCCCGATTATATAATCCTCGGAGAAGCGCCAAGAGGCGTCCATGATGCTCTCCAGCAGGCGCCTGAGATGCCAAAAGCGCCCGGAAAAGCGACAGTGGTTACAACTATGTGCTCTGTATGCTCGTTTACCTATCTTCAACGCAAGAGCCCGCAAAAGACCCCAGGAGGCACCCAGGGCTTCTCACGAGCGGCTCCCAGGGAGCCCAAAACGGCCCCCAAATGGCTGGAGCATCGCCCGCAAAGCCGGCTCAAGGCGGCCCCTGAGCTGCCTGGGACACCTCCCAGACTTCCCCAGAACAGCCCAACACCATCCCAAGCTGGCCCCCAAGAGGCCCCAGAGCCACTGCCGGACTCCCCGTACTTCCCCTGGATCGTCCGAGGACCTCCCAAGACTGCCCGGGACCGCCCACGAGGGCCCGAGAACCCCGAGGCCTTCGAGATGCCGCCAAGAGGTTCCCGAGGGGACCCCAAGAGGCTCCCAGGATGCCCCCAAGAAGACAGCTGGAAGCCTTACTCGGGACGTGCGGAGGGAAGCGGTCACAAGATGAGGCCCTCGGAAACCTGGACGACGGAGCTGCGACATGTTTACGACCCTATATCTGGAATGATGGGGCGAACTGTCACATGTTAAGGCCCGCCGTGGGCATGGGGAAGAGAGGGATGCCACAATGTATGCCCGCACAGGCCCTGAGGAAGACATCTATCGCGTGCGACGCCCTCCTGGAGTCTCAAGAGGAGAGCTGCCACATGGTACGACTCTCTGGGCCAAGGGAAAGACAACTGACACATGGTATCGCCTTCTCCGAATCAGGGAAGCAAGCTGCCACACGCTACGATAGGGGAAGTTGCACACATCTCTAGATAGAGAGAAAGATAATGCAAGAGAGAAAGAGAAAAAAGGAAGAGAGAGAGAGAGGAGAAAACGAACAAACAAATCAACAAAAAACGGCCCTGCGGGCCCTGAGCCTACAACGGCCTTTTTCTGGCCAGTTGAGGCCTAGAGAAAAGGACAATCACGTGTTCCGGCCTTCAGGGTGGTTCCCGAGGGGACGCCACACGGAGTGCTTGGCTAGCACCGTGGAGGATCTTGCCGTGGGCACCTGGAGAGCACGACAGCCATGAAGAATACGTCTGCCGATGGCATCCCTGTGAGCAGCAACTGTGGATGTGGCCCTGCTGAGATAAAGCAGACGACTGTACAGGCACCACGGTATCCCTGCGCATGGAGATGCCGCTCGCCACTCACTGAGGAGGCTGCTGGGTCCCGTGCCCGATCATCTGGCCACGCCCGGCGGATTCGAAACTAGGGCAACGCGTTGCCACGGCTCAGGAGCTCGGGGGGAGACCCAGCAAGCTGCACCAGCAGCTCACGGGTCGAGCCTTGGCCGATCGGACCGACACCCGCCCCGATCTGGTCAGTCATCTGCTGGCGGAGGCTAGAGTTGGCATACATGTAGGGGCAGACTGCCAGCACTTTGTAGTGAAGCACGCTCGCCCGATCGTGCACAGATCCACCCATTCTAGAGGAACAGCGACCCGTCCCTCATGATCTTGATGCTCTTGCGGGCACCATCTGCCTTCTCCTCGCCCTTCTCCTTCTCCTCGTCATCCGACGAGTCCTTCGCCTTTTCCTTTTCCTTCTCCTTCTCCTTCTCCTTCTCGAGGCGCTCCTTCTCCTTCTCCTTTTCCTTCTCCTTTTCCTTCTCCGCCTCTCTCTCCTTCTCCTTCGCCCTCTCCTTCTCCTTCTCCCGCTCGCGGTCCCGCTCCCGCTGCTCCTGAGGAGCGGCTCCGCGTGCCAGGGCGGCCAGCGGCCGCGGCACCAAAAGGATGGGCCGAGAGGGGGGGTGCGGGGGGGGAGGGAAGAAGACGGGGGGGAGGGAGGGTGAAGGAAGGAAAGAGGGGGGAGAGAGGGGGGGGGCAAGCTAGGTGCGCTCGCGTCATATCTGACGTCCTACCCCTCCCTCCCATCCCTTACCATGGCGCTGATTTTCTCTATCCGCGGACGCGTGTCGTAGCGGACCTGTGGCTCCGCGCGCGCGTGCGTAGTGGGTGGTGGTGCGCGTGCGTGCGTTCGTGCGTGCGTGTGTGCGTGGTTGTGGTGCTGGTGCTGGTGCTGGTGCTGGTGCTGGTGCTGGTGCTGGTGCTGGTGCTGGTGCTGGTGCTGGTGCTGGTGCTGGTGCTGGTGCTGGTGGTGTGGTGTTGGTGGTGGTGGTGGTGGTGGTGGTGGTGGTGGTGGTGGTGGTGGTGGTGGTGGTGGTGGTGGTGG
>CAUYUJ010018593.1:0-10000 GCA_963575745.1 Prorocentrum cordatum
TCCTGCTCCTCCTGCTCCTGCTCCTCCTCCTCCTCCTCCTCCTCCTCCTCCTCCTCCTCCTCCGTCTTCTCCTCCTCCTCTTCCTGAGGTTGGTTGCCGATGGGGCAAGGCACAGGTGGGAGGAGGACGGGAGGGTGTTCTTGGAAAACAAGAAACCCGATCAGGATGTGGTGAATTACTGCAGGGACCTGTGAAGAGAGAACTTGGTGGGAAGGTTGATTGAAACATCCTGGGTGCTTCTTGGGTTTGCACTTGTCCTCCCCATCTTCCTCCTCCTCCTCCTCCTGCTCCCCCCGCTCCTCCTCCTCCTCCTCCTCCTCCTCCTCTCTCCTGCTCCTCCTCCCACCTCCTCCATCCCCCTCCTCCTCCTCCTCCTCCTCCTCCTCCTCCTCCTCCTCCTCCTCCTCCTCCTCCTCCTCCCCTCGTCCCCGCCTCCGAGGCGAGAAAGCACAACTCCCTTGCGGGCCCCCGCAGAGGCCGCCTCCACCCCCCACCCAACCCCACACCCTCGGGGATGGACTGGAGCGGACAGGCAGCCCGCCATGGCAAGCAAGCGCGGGTGGTCGTTGCCAGAGCAGGGGCAGATCGAGGAACAAACAACTGCACAAACATGAATGTTCGGAGGACCGCGCGGATTTCTTGGATCGGCGCTGGACCCCCCCTCCCTGGCGCGCGAAGGGTGCCAGGGGCGGCGCTGGAGGCGCCAAGGGACCCAGCGCCGATCCAAGAAATCCGCGCGGACCTCCGAGAGATTATGCTTACGTGTTTGTTGTTCTTCGGCGCACGAGAAGCCAACTCGACTGGTCGTTGTTGGCATAGGGGCAGAAGAACATACTGCAAGGGCATGCGTCCTCCGCGCGCAAAACGACCCCAAGAACAGAAGGTCGCCGAGGTCCCTTCCCGAAGAGTCGCCCGACCTTCACTGCCTGGCCTATCGAAAGAGGCATGGTGAACACGGAAAGGCATGGCCTGGAACCCCAACCTTGCCGGAACGAACGAAACAAGCTGTCAGACTGAAGAACATTCGAGGTTGCTGTTACCAATTGACACGAAAATTTATAAACAAATTTATAAACACAACGCAGAACATTAGGGGCACCCCCTCCGACCGAACATGTTTTTACGTCTCGCTGCGACCGCGAACGTGGGGTTGAGAAGAACCGTTCACCTTTCGTGCGCCTTTCGGGCCCCCGGTGCAATATAGGGGCCGGTTGCCGCAAATTTGGGCCCATTGCCCTATTTTCTGTGAACCCCCCGAGTTGCTTGTTCAGCCTCGCACACATCCACATGCTTCGGTGTTGTCCCTGTAGGTCGTGCGCGTGCCGTTCGCATCACGAACCAAGTGCAAAGAGGGCGCGAAGTAGAGACGGCGCCGTGCGTGCATCCCTTCGCGATCCGACCGATCACTCACACGACCTGGCATCTCGAACCCCCCCCCCTGATTGCCCCCTGCCCCCTTCCCTGTCGCCGTCCCCGCGGTGCCGCCCCCCACCCCCCGAGCGGAGACTGGCACGGAACGGCAGCCCGCAGGGGAAGAGGTGGACCGGGGGGGGGGGGCTTGAACCTGAAGGGAGCCGCAAAGGACCTGCACGTGCGGAAACCACGCAAATCGAAAGGCACTTGCACCCTCGTATTCGTTTGAAGAGGGGCGACGGGGGGGAGCGAACGCCATGCAAGTAAGCTTGCCCGAATCTATTGAGCATGGACCGATCGTCCCAGCATTCCTACAGGCCTACCACGACATGTTCTTAGAACCCAAAAATGCCCCAATAACAAAAACAATGTTCTTAGAAAAGAAACCCGATGAATTAGAACAAGACAGTCCCGGCCGGACATGTTCCGAGAACATGCCGTGGAAATTGCAAGAGGTTCTTGGAACATTACTTGGTAGGCCTGTAGGCGATCCAAGACGCTTCGCCGCTGCTTGACACATGGGGGGAGTGCCGGCAGGGAAGCCGGTGGATTCCCCTGGAACGGACGTCCGCGAGGGCAGCCAGCTCCTCCAGCCCACCTCGCCTGCACGCTGTGGCAGCGGCCCCCTCCCGTGCCCTCCAGCGGGGGCGCCGAGCCGAGGCACTCCCGCCGAGCCGGCACTCGCCCCGCACGGCGGGGCTCACCGGCTCGGCGGGAGCTGGCAGTCCGCAAACGTGGTGGCGACAACACCAGGCAATGAGTCTCGGGCGATTTGGTGTCACCACTCGGTCTGGGGACTCGTGTGTTCTTCGAGGATGTCCCGAACGCCAGTGGGTCCAGGGGTCACAAAGCCCGGCAAGGGCCCCGTGTTCCAAAACCCGGCGTCGACTTTTGGGGGATTCTGGGTCACCACCTGATATCTCACCACCTGGTTTGCGGGCTCCCAAGGGAGTGCCCACTCGGCGCTCCCGCCAGAGGGCATCACAGCGTACAGTCGGGGTGGATCGGAGAGGGCGCGCGAGAGGACACGAGACCCGTCCGAGGGCAGGATCAATCAACATCGAATCGGCAATTCGGATCAAATCGGAATGTGCGTCGGATCGGGCCGCGTCGGCACGAAGTCGCAATCGAATCGGATCGGCTGCACCAGGATGCTCAAAAGCGCCATGTGAGCATCGGACCGCATCGGATCGCTGGAAAATCGAAGTCGAATCGGCTCGAGCTAGCCGAAATCGAGATCGAATGGGACCGATCGGCTCGAAGTGGGCACCGGAGGGCCACACTACCCCAGGAATGCAGAGGACATGTGACGCGGAACGCATGACACAATGATGCCCTCGACTTGGGAGGGCTGACCTGCTACCCAGGCTCGACTGCAGAGCGCGCGAATGCTCGGGTCGAGAGCGCTGGGGCCCCATGCGCGCTGCGTTTTGAAAAGCAGGCCCCCTCGACTTGAGAAGGCCGACCTACTGGCCAGGCTCGACTGCAGAGCGCACGAATGCTCGGGTCGAGAGCGCTGGGGCCCAATGCGCGTTGCGTTTTGCCAAGCAGGCCCCCTGAATTTGGGAGGGCCGACCTGCTGGCCAGGCTCGACTGCAGAGCGCACGAATGCTCGGGTCGAGAGCGCTGGGGCCCCATGAGGGCTGTGTTTTCCAAAGCAGGCCCCCTCGATTTGGGAGGGCCGACCTGCTACTCAGTCTCGACTGCAGAGAGCACAAATGCTCGGGTCGAGGGCGCTGGGGCCCCATGCGCGCTGTGTTATGCAAAGCAGGCCCCCTCGACTTTGGAGGGCGGACCTGCTAGCCAGGCTCGACTGCAGAGCGCACGAATGCTCGGGTCGAGAGCGCTGGGGCCCCATGCGCGCTGCGTTTTGAAAAGCAAGGCCCCCTCGACTTGGGAGGGCCGACCTACTGGCCAGGCTCGACTGCAGAACGCATGAATGCTCGGGTCGAGAGTGCTGGGGTCCCTGCGCATTGTGGTTTGCAAAGCGGGCCCACTCGATTTGGGAGGGCGGACCTGCTCGCCAGGCTCGACTGCAGAGCGCACGAATGCTCGGGTCGAGAGCGCCGGGGCCCCGCGCACGTTGCATTTTGCAAAGCAGGCCCCCTCGACTTGGGAGGGCCGACCTGCTAGCCATGCTCGACTGCAGAACGCGCGAATGCTCGGGTCGAGAACGCCCGACGCCCGGCCCCATACGCATTGCGTTTTGCAAAGCAGGCCTCCTTGACTTGGGAGGGCCGACCTGCTGGCCAGGCTCGACTGCAGAGCGCACGAATGCTCGGGTCGAGAGCGCTGGGGCCCCATGCGCATTGCGTTTCACAAAGCAAACCCCCTCGATTTGGGGGGGGCCGACCTACTAACCAGGCACGACTGCAGACGAATGCCCGGGTCGAGAGCGCTGGGGCTCCGTGCAAGTTGTGATTTGCAAATCAGGCCCCCTTTGACTTGGGAGGGCCAACCTACTAGCCAGGCTCGACTGCAGAGCGCATGAATGCTCGGGTCGAGAGCGCTGGGGCCCAATGCGCGGTGTGTTTTGCAAAGCAGGCCCCCTCGATTTGAAGGGCCGACCTGCGAGCCAGGCTCGACTGCAGAACGCGCAAATGCTCGGGTCGAGAGCGCCGGGACCAATGCGCGCTGTATTATGCAAAGCAGGTCCCCTCGATGTGGGGTGCCGACCCACTAGCCAGGCTCGACTGCAGAGCGCACGAATGCTCGGGTCGAGAGCTCTAGGGACCCATGCGCGCTGTGGTTTGCAAAGTAGGCCCCCTCGACTTGGGAGGGCCGACCTGCTGGCCAGGCTCGACTGCAGAACGCGCGAATGCCCGGGTCGAGAGTGCTGGGGTCCATGGACGTTGTGGTTTGCAAAGCGGGCCCATTCGATTTGGGAGGGCCGACCTACTAGCCAGGCTCGACTGCAGAGCGCACGAATGCTCGGGTCAAGAGCGCTGGGGCACCATGCAAGTTATGTCATGCAAAGCAGGCCCCCTCGATTTGAAGGGCCGACCTGCGAGCCAGGCTCCACTGCAGAGTGCACGAGTATTCGGGTCGAGAGCGCTGGGGCCCCATCAGGGCTGTGTTTTGCAAAGCAGGCCGCCTCGATTTGGAAGGGCCGACCTTCGAGCCAGACTCGACTGCAGAGCGCACGAATGCCCGGGTCGAGAGCGCTGGGGCTCCGTGCAAGTTGTGATTTGCAAATCAGGCCCCCATTGACTTGGGAGGGCCAACCTACTAGCCAGGCTCGACTGCAGAGCGCATGAATGCTCGGGTCGAGAGCGCTGGGGCCCAATGCGCGGTGTGTTTTGCAAAGCAGGCCCTCTCGATTTGAAGGGCCGACCTGCGAGCCAGGCTCGACTGCAGAACGCGCAAATGCTCGGGTCGAGAGCGCCGGGACCAATGCGCGCTGTATTATGCAAAGCAGGTCCCCTCGATGTGGGGTGCCGACCCACTAGCCAGGCTCGACTGCAGAGCGCACGAATGCTCGGGTCGAGAGCTCTAGGGACCCATGCGCGCTGTGGTTTGCAAAGTAGGCCCCCTCGACTTGGGAGGGCCGACCTGCTGGCCAGGCTCGACTGCAGAACGCGCGAATGCCCGGGTCGAGAGTGCTGGGGTCCATGGACGTTGTGGTTTGCAAAGCGGGCCCATTCGATTTGGGAGGGCCGACCTACTAGCCAGGCTCGACTGCAGAGCGCACGAATGCTCGGGTCAAGAGCGCTGGGGCACCATGCAAGTTGACAGCGGCACAACACGCTGCGTCAGCAGACACGTAAGTGGGCCACGAACGGAGGGAGGAGATGCCAGAGAAGGCGCATGGTGGAACCCCACTGAGGACTTATGAGGACTCCACCGCCTCCCATCCTCATCCTCCCTCCCTCCCTACCTCGCCCTCTCTTTCCCCGCCCCTGGGGGGAGGCGAAGGAGGAGGGTTGAGAACAGAAGGTGGAGGGAGAGATGCCGGGGGGGGGGGGCTTCCAGGTGGGGTCTGGCAGGCGCGGCTAAGGACCGTCAGAGCCCCTCTCAGGGGGGTGGGGGCTGGGGGAAGAAGCGGGGGGTGGGGAACGCCCGGGAGAGGGTAACGAATCTCGCGTCAGGGCAAATGTTTGGGCGCCCCTCAGTTACACGGTCCGGAACTGCTGCTCAGCGTGTCGCGGCGGCGGCCCCGGCGACACGCTGTGCCATTCGAACGGGAAGCGTGTCGCTCCGCTCCGCGGGGCGAGGGGCTCGGGAAACCTCGGGACGTTGACACCTCGGGACTGGGCGGTGGATCACGTGTCGCGCCGAAGCGTGGTGGGCCAGACCTGTCGGAACGACACGCTATCCAAAAGTTCTGTACAGTATGGGTACATGTGTGCGAATATGTGCGCGCTGCCTGGTTCCCGGCTGATCGAGGTGGCTGGCGCGGGTCTGGTCACGCCGCAGGCCTGTTCCCGTATTCCCAGCAAAGGCGACGAAGAACACAGGACGCCTGAAAACGACACCGAGGGTTCTCGGCGTATCGACCCCTGCCATCGACACGGTACTAGTGGGCCGCGCCAAGTCGCACGTGCACACGACTTCGGAGTCCACGTGCACTGTGCTGGCACCTTCACGCTCTGTACACTTTGTCTCAGAGGCGGTATGCATGGAACGGGAATTCTACGGTCGGGAGCGGCTGCTTCCCGTGCCGAGGCGACGGTGGCACTCCTGTGGGGACACCTCGGTGGCAAGCTTGCTCCCCGTTGTCCCTTGACGCCTGGCGTGTGCGTGTCGTTCCGCTCCGCGGGGCGGGAAGCACAGAAAGAGGTCGGCACGTGGACCCCTGGGGGCCGCGAGACGGATAGCGTGCCGCGCCGAGGCGTGGTGTGCCAGAACCGGCGGAACGACACGCTGACCAAAAGCTCCCGACCGTATGCACCGACCCTGGGTTCAAGGGGCTGGCGGTTTCCGATACCCTGCGTGGCCTAATCCTAATCCTCCCCCCTGCCCCTCCTCCCTCCTCCCCATACTGATGTTCCTCCTCCACATCCTCCTCCTCCTCCCCTTACCTCCCCCTGCCTTTCCCCGTCCAGGTTCCTGCTCCTCCTGCTCCTCAACATCCTTATCCTCGTCATGTATTCATCTTCGTCGTCGCCTTTCACACTATCCTTCTCGTATCCTCATCCTCCACCTCATTCCTGTCTTATCCTTCTCCTTCGCCTTTCTACCCGCCTACCCCCCCACCTCCATCCGACCTTTCTCCTAGTCCTCGTCGTTCCACTGTTGTTGTTCCTCCTCTTCGCTTCTCATTCCTCTCTTCTGATCCTCCTCCGCATCCCTCTCCTCCTCCCTCCTCCCTCCTCCTACCTCCTCCTGCTCATCGCTCCTCAAATTCCTCGTGCCTCCTGGTCCTCCTGGTCCTCCTCCTCCTCCTCCTCCTCCTCCTCCTCTCCTCCCTTCTGCTTCCTCCTAATGTCCATCCCTCCTCTCCACCTCATCTCTCAGCACCTGTTTTTCTCCACCTTTGACTCTACCTACTCCCCGCTGCTCCGCCTTCCCCTTACATCCTCCCTCCACCCATCCCCCCCGCCATCCCTCCTCACACCTCGCACCTGCCTACTCGTTCTCTCCTCGTCCTCGTGCGCAGGTAGCCCCGGTACCCCTCTGTCCCTGCTCTCTACTCCTCCTCTCCTCTTCCTTGATGGCGATATGGCAGTTCGGGTGCCACCTCATTACACATGCCTACTAACAAGTTGGCGAGAGTTGGGAGCTAAAGTCGCGGGCGGGGCTCTCCTCCTCCTTCTCCTCCTGCTCCTCCTCCTCCATCAACCTGCCCCCTCCTGCTCTGCCGAGCTCCAGGCAAGTCGGAGTGGTTGGGCTGGCACCGGAGCTGCATCAGATACTTGGCGCCTCGGCGCCGCAAACAGAGCTGCTCGCGAACCTCTCGCGACTGCCCGGGATACCAGCAAAGCTGATTGCACATAACACGCGACAGGACAAAAGACTCTTCCGCCGGCAACATGGCCTCCAAACCCACAGGACACAAGGGCACCCTTGCCCCGGGACTGCAAGGGACACGACGCGCGATGCACAGGACACAAACATACCGTTCATTTGGCAGGGTCGACCTACCAGTCCGGGCCGACTGCAACGGAGAAAGATGAGGAGGGAGAGGGTGGGGGAGGAGAGGTGTGGAGGACGACGAGGGCGGGGGTACCGTGTAAGAATGAGGAGCAGGAGGTGAAGGAGGAGGAGGAGGAGGAGCAGGAGATGGAAGACGACGACGAAGGCGAGACGGGAGGAATGGCGGTGGGGGCGCGCCAGGAGAGCGAAGAGGGCTTTCCAGGCGAGAGGGCTTCGAAGGCTCACGTCCAGGCCGCGTCGCCGTCAGCGCCATCGTCGCCGTCGTCCTTTGCAGCCACCTCCGCCGCCGTCCTGGTCCGTTGCAGCCTCCTCCGTCGCCGCCGTCATCGCCATCGTCGTCGTTCGCTCCCTCGTGCTCTTTGCCCTCCATGCCCTGGTCCTTCCTCCTCGTCCTCCATGTATTCCTCCTGCTCGGGCTCCTCGTGGTTCCTCCCCCCTCGTCTTCCCAATGCCGCCCCTCGAACATCATGTGCGCTTTCGTTCCTTCTCCTGCTGCCGCCCGCTGCTGCTCGGGCTGCTCCAGGTCCGCCCTTGCTCTCTCAGCTGCCAGCAGGCGCGCCTCCTCCTCCCCCTACCGAGTCCTTCTTGCTGGTGCAGTTCCAGCGTCGTGCTCCTGCATATCCTCCTGGTTCCCCTAATGATCCCCGTCCTTCTCCTGCTGCTGCTCCTCCCCTCCTCCTGTACACAACACGCGTAGGTGGGGATTCGTAACCAATATGCGTGACGCAAAACGTGAATCCGCGTCCTCTCTCGTCGTCGTCGTCGTCACCCTCCTCATCTTCTTCTCATCCCGTCTCCCCGCAACTTTCCTCGTCTTCCTCCTATTCCACCCCTCGCCTCCCCTTGTCCTCCTCCCCCCTGGGGCCCTACATTCGAGGTAAGCATTCGCGACCCGCGCGGCATTAGGCGCCGTCGATCAAAAACCGCGCGGCATGACGCATGCCGCGCGAGGCCGAAACGTCCTTAAGGCTAGCATGCATTCTTAGCGAGAGCAAGAAGCAAGCTGACGTTCTCAGCGTTAACGTAAGCACGACAGGTTCGTGTCCTGCCGACTTCGGCGATGGTCCCTGTCACCGCGGAGCTCGTTCAACCTGGAACCATCGGCCGTTTCCGAAACGTTCGATCGATCAACATCGACCCATCCTGAGTGGCCGGCGGCGTTCAACATTGAACGCCCGCGGCGGGGTCGCACCCGGTCGACACGACACGGACCTACCGTCTCGGAGCAGAAGCAGCAAGAGCGGCACAGGAGGGGGGCCGACGCGGCTCGGCCCGCCTCCGAGGAGGCAGGTTCCCGGAGGAGGGGAGCGGGCGACGCGCGGGGGCAGTCGCTGCCGCCGTGGGCAGCACGCGGGACAGGGTACGAGTTAGGAAGAAAGGCGCTAGGGAAATGCACTTCACTCGAAGGCGCCAGGGAAATGCACTTCACTCGAAGGGCTTTCTTAAACAGCAGTCCAGGTCTAGATATACGAACGTTCTGCCAACAAGACAAGGCTCCGAGAAACCGCCGAGGGTCCAGTCCAGATTATTGGCGTCCAGAATGAAATCTAGAGTCCATGAATAGTGTTGCTTTCTCTTGGCATTCCTGATTGGTATAAGGGGCGGATGCCCAAACAATGTCTAAGAAACAACAGAGAATTAATCACACGCGATACCGAACAATTCCTGCGCAGATTGGGCCCTGCAGTGCGCCGGCAGCATGTAGCATGTAGGCCCGATTGCACTCTGCCATCATCATGGTCATCATCATCAGCATCATCATTATGATGCTGATCATTATGATGCTGATCATCATCATCAGCATCATCATTATCATCATCATGCGCATCACCATCATCAGCAGCATCATCATCATGATCAGCATCATGATGATGCTGGGCATCATCATCAGCAGCATCATCAGCATCATCAACATCAGCGTCAGCATGCCCATCAGCATCATCATCATAATCACAATCATAATCATAATCATAATAATAATAATCATCATCATCATCATCATCATCATCATCATCATCATCATCATCATCATCATCATCATCTCCATCGCTGTTATATCCAACATCGCCATTATGGTCATCGCCGCCTGGCTTGGAGGGGACAGCGGCACAAACAAGCGCACTGGCTAATAGAAACATGCTGAACACGCGAGGGCGGCGAAGAGATGGGAATTGCGAGGGTGGCGCTAGAAAAATATAGACGGTCGCTGAGTCCCCTAACCCGTGATAATGTCGGAGGGCGGCGGGAACGGGGACATTTCGCCTGGGACAAACCCAGTCGAAAAATCACACCGGACGAGATGGATCGCGGTCTGTTCGGGAAGCCGCTCTGCGCAAGCACTGGCGTGAGAAAAAGGAGACACGTGTTCAAGACAGCGACCGGCAGAAATCACAATTCAAGTAAAACCTCTTCGTATCGTAACGTGCCCCGCACCATGTTGGCTGGAACGCAAGGGCTTGGCTGTGGCGGCTGGCTCCCCCTCACAGCGCAG
>CAUYUJ010018593.1:17500-117500 GCA_963575745.1 Prorocentrum cordatum
CTCAGAAGCTGCATCTTCACGGTCAGCTGCGTCGAGCGTCTGGCCGCGGTGATGAAGGTCGCGTCGTCGGCGCATGCGATGTCGCCCATGTCCTGAGGGGCCCCCGCGCGATCGAGGTGGACGGCAGGCTGCTCGTGTCGGATGTATTCGCCCAGGTGAATGCCAAGTCCGCTCTCCCCATAACTGTTCTGATCTTCCCAAGCGGCCTTGTGAAGGCGAAGGGGAAGAAGGCCCGCTAGTGGTGGCCCTGGCCGCGCCCCTGTCGTCGATGTCGCCGTCGCTGCTTGTCCGGGCATGTTGAACCACGTCAAAAGCTGCGCCTCGGCGGCGGGTGCGAAGAGGTTGTCGTCGCGGCAGCGTTCTCCAAGAAGCCCAGGCTGAGCTAGGACCTCCCCGAGACGCGGACGAAGAGCCTCTGGGATCTGCGGGGTGCGGCATATCAGATCCACGTCGTCGCTGTGCTGCGGGACCGCAATGATGAACTGTCGAGCTATCCTATAGAAGGCCGCACGCAGGTCGACAAAGAGGAAAGCTATCGATTGCCCTGTGGCCTTCGAAACCTGCTGGGGTGCTCTGACCTGGCGAGTCGCCATCGAGGCGCTTCGGCCCCTGATTCCTCCAACCTGACTGTCGCATATGATCACCGCTGCAACATCTCGAAGACGGTTGCGGAGAAAGGCATGCTGATGGTTGGCCGCAGCATTGCAATGCGCAGGTGTCAGCTTTCCTTTTCGGAATTTCTGCGAGCGTAGCACGCTTGAAGGCAAGAGGTTCTTGGAGGCGGAGAGGGACTTTAGTGTGCAGTGCATGGGCCTCCGCCGAATGCTTAAGTGGGTCGACCGCAGGGATATCGCGCGGGATCCCGTCCTCTCCTGGAGCGCCTCCCTTCTTCCCTCTGTTGCACGCGATTTGCGTGTCTAGCAGAGTGTGCGTTTTCGATGGAGAGCCCTTCACAAACGAAGTCTTCAACGTCGAAGGAGTTGTGCGCGGCCGCTACCTGGTGACGATTGCACAAGGAGGAGTCCTCAAACTCAGAGTAGCATCTGCAACTGCACCTCGCACACCCGCTCCTCAGAGTCGATCGCATCGCCGTTGCCGTCCAACTGGTAAGGGATAACGTCGCCGCCCTGCCCTCGACGCCCTCGTCGGCCTCCAATGCGGAGTAGCGGTAGAATCCATCGCAGCTCGGACAGCGCGTCCTTGGACTGCGCGGAGTCGCCAAACTTCTCCGCCATCGCGCTCATGGGGTCGCGTCTCTCCTCCCCGATGGTCGTCTCGAGGATCGCAGCAGTTGACATGAGGTAGTCATGGCGAGACTCAACCGCGTGGTCTGTTCTCGCCCTGGAGTTCCTGGTGGGAAGAGAAGCTGCTCTTGCTGAGGAAGGCGTGCTGCGAGGTGCTCCAGCTTACCCTTCCCAGTTTTCAGCAGCCTGGGCTCCCTGATGGCGTACCTCCTCGTCTTGATGAGCCTCGAAAGGCTGATGCTGTTGTATCCCTTAATCGGCGTTACCGGGTCTTTCATGAAGGCTACTCCGGCTGCCGCGTGGATGTCCTGAGCCATGTTATCATAGCGCTCGTTGGCGACAGTGCCCCACTCGTCCTCATACTTAGAGTGCTCCTATAGATGCTCTGGGCCTCGTCGTTCTCGAACTTGCTCTTGTCGAAAAATACGGAGGTCGACTTCCCCGGTCTCGGCTCGACAGCATATCTCACTGTGCAGACGATCGGCATATGATCCCAAACATTGGGTCTATTACCAAAATACTGTATGGCGACGCACTCCTGGCCCGCCGTTGCCAGCGGCTGAATCAGTCCGGCGCAGTCGACGCGCTTGCCGTCGCCCTTGGAACTCCGCAGAGTAGGACCCGAAACGAAGATGGTGTTGACCAATGACATGCCCACCTCACACGCCATCTCCGCTAACTGCTGGCCGTTGGGGTCGCCTCTCTCTGCCAGCGGGGCGGTGGCCGACGCGGCGGTCGTCGGCATAGTCAGTGCTTATCTGGCCGCGAGCGCCTGTGAGCAGCATGGCGACCTGCCACTGCTGCATGCACTGCCGAAGTTGTTGCCACCGCTGCTCTCTCATGGTTATGCGGGCGTGGTGATGACGCGCATGTGCGACCGCCGCAGTGAGGTCCAAGCAGGGCGCCCTGATCCTGATGATGAGAACGGCCGGCGGTTTTCTAAGCGCCCTGACGCGACTGCCGGCAATGCGGAGCTCGTGCGATCCGACGAGGCCGTAGGAGATGAAGATGGCGATGAGCAGAGCACCACCGTGACCGCCGTCGGCGGCAGGACCACCGATGTCAATGTAACCGTCTGGAAACGCGCGCCCTTCGCTACCTCTCGCCTCCAGAACGCCTACCAGCAGCAGGGGCGAATCCGCGATGTTGGACCTTGAGATGCCTGACCTCTCCACCTTCAACTGCTGCTGCTCGACGTTGTCGCCGTGGTGTTTCTTCCTAGTGTGGTCGTGCCCTGGACCAGCGACATCGCACTGCAGGAGGCCACCTTGTAGTAGAGCTGCCCTGGATCTGCAGGCCCATGACGCGGCTTGTCTGGGCTGTGTAGCCTGACGTGACCGTCGTCATCGACTCTCACCCTCTGGGGCGTTGTCTCAAAGAAAAAGCCGCGACCACCAAATGGGGCACATCGCATCTGAGCTTCGTGGCCACGCACTATGAATTCCCATTCCTGGGCCATGTCGTACTTGAGATGGTGTCGAAGTGCTGTCTGCGGTTGCTGAGACTCGCTGGCACTCTTGGCTGGCGCGACAGCCAGCTGAATCCACGGGTCGAACTCGCGGCTCTCGGCGCGCCTGATGGCAAGCTGCTTCTCGTCGGAAACTCCCCTCGCGAGTCGGGCGGTGGCCCGGGCCCACTTCTCGAATGGGCGGTGCATAGCTTTCCCTCGAGCTGCGTCAACCGCGTGCTGCGAGTCGCTGGTCGCGACGTTGACTCCAGAGGATGCGCCCTCTGCAGAATGAAAGCGAGCGCCCAACGCATTGCTGCCAATTCAGACGCTGCGCTGTCCAGTCTGCCGTCGTCAACGTCGAGACTCGCCTCCCGTGTCATCCCGCTGTTGCACTCGATGTAGTGGAAGTAGCCGTCGGTCTGCCCTACGACCCACAGCAGCCAATCCATCGCGAACGTGGTTGGACTCGTAGTGCGAAACGTCGGTGTACATAGTAAACTCCCTCATGCAGGTGGTATCGATCTGGTGGATTTCGTCACGTGTTAGCTATAGTGCCAGTCTAGCAAGCTGCTCCATCTAGATGCCGTTCGCGTCCACCCGGCGGTCGAAAAGCCCGACCGCCTGGCCATCGTTGAACCTCTCCTGGGAAGTGTCGTCGCTGCTATGCTCGCAGGTCCTGCCGTGGAGGGCATGGTGGCCGTTGTCGCGGTCGCTGCCGTGATGGATGCTGGGTGGGTCAGGTGTGTTGGTCGGTCCTTGTCGGGTGAGGATGTCGTTTGTCGGTTGGTCGTGGAGTCGGTAAGTTGCCGGGGGTGGTGGTGCGTGGCTGCGTCTCGCATTTGATTGGCCCCCATGTTCCGACTTCAGGTGGGGGGAGTCATGGCGGCCCCACCTCGCCCCGCTGTGGCGGGGGCCGCAGTGCCCTCGGTGGGGGCGAACCCCAGGCCTGGAGCTCGGTGCTGTTCGTGGTGGGGTTGGTCGCGGCTGCCCTGTGCTCCGCCTCGTCGGCGTCTGGGTGAGCTCATCATCCGCCGTGGGGATGATGGGGGTGGCGAGCTAGGACGGGCGGCGGGGGCGCGGGCAGAGGCCGCCCCACACCCACCCACCCCCCTCCCCCCTCCCCCCTGCCCCTCACCATCGCCCCTGGCAGGCGCGGGCAGTGCTCGCCCTGCCCCCCGCCCTTCGAGCCCGTCTCGAAGTCTGAGCCTTGCCTCGCCAGGGCCGCTGCGACTTGGTCTCTTCGTAGTTGGGCGGGGCTGTCGTCTTGGGTCTGTTCGCGCTGGTCCATGCTGCCAGTCCTTTGTGGGCGCTGCTGGGGGTCGCGTAGATCTCGCTGGTCGCCGCGGAAGCTGTCGTGATGTAGGTCGCGCTAATTGCGTGCCTGGAGGTGCATGTGGTCGCGTTTCCCGCTGCTTGCGCTCTGTGCCGTACGTGATGGGTCCTCGTGCGCTCCCCCATGCGCCCTCGCAGATCCAGCTCCACGTATCGACTCGTGCCTGAGGTGTTCCCACGCATCCGGGGCCCCCTCTGGACTTTGCGCCCTAATGGCTCCAGCTCCGCGTGGCGGCTCTTGCCTGCCCAGTCAGTCCAGCCGCTCGAAGCGCTCCAGACATGCGCTTGATCTTCTGCCAGGGCTCGCAGGATACTTTTGCGCCATGTGGAGATTCAGCAAAGCTGCGATGGAACTTTGGAATGTTTTTTTTCGCACGGGAGTCCCTTTGGAGTATTTCGAGAAGGCGCGCTGCAGCATGTTGGGGGCATTTCGAACTGTCGAAAATCTCGCTGGGATATATTTGGAGCATTTTGTAATTCAGCGCGCTGCGCTGGAGCATCTCTGTAGTATTGCGGAAGGGATCGTCGACGCTGGAGCATTTTGGGAGTACTTTGAATGTTCGAAAATCTCGCTGGAGTATCTCTGGAGTTTGATTTGAAATCAGCGCTGTGCGCTGGAGTATGCCCGGAATTTTGTTTGAAAAGTGTTGGGCATGTTTGTCTGTTTCAAATCTGGCCGAATTTGGTTGGAGTGTTGTTGGAGCCTTTGTAAAGCATTTCGAGTCTGCCCAAATAGTTTAAGACCATTTCCCGTGCTGATGACAACCGCGTGGACTATGATTGGAGTAAGTTGCGCGCGCGGCGCGCGAAATGCCCCCCATGGGGCATGTTGCGTCGGGGGCTCGCGCCTAGCATGCCAGGCCAGGGTATTGCGGAGACGCGCGGGAGACGTCGGCGGCTCGTTGGGCGCGCCCGCAATGCCGCTGCTGAGCCAGCAAGCGCGCGTCTTTCCTCTCGGTTTCCTGGCGAAGCTCGCCGCGAAAAGGGCGCGCCGCCACCTCCAACTCCCGCTGGCGCAACGCGCGTGCTGGGCCGCTTTCTGAAGACGCACCCGCGCAAACATCCACGCTCGGGCGTGCGCGCGCTCGCGCTACGAACCGCGCCTGTTTCGACCGCCACGGTTTTGTTCCATTCGGCTACCGCGAAAACGAGACGGACAGATCGGTCATGGCGCGCGTCGAAGCGAGTCCCACGCGCGCGCCCCGCCCGCCCGCCCGCCCGCCCCCCCCACCGCCACCAGCACGCACGCACGCACGCACGCACGCACGCACGCACACACACACACAGACGCAGACACAGACACAGACACACACACAGACACACACACACACACACACACACACACGCACACACACACACACACACACACCGCAACCCTCCCACTTCTTTCGCGCAATTAGCCTGGCGATGGGCCCAACCATATGCGGCTGCGAGCACCGCGCTGCGGGTGCCACTCTCGGTGGAACACCCGACGGGGCCACGAAGCGCGCGAGGGGCGCGCCGGGCGAGCGCAGCAGGTTACACTGGCGTCTTCGGCGGAGCTCCCTCTGGCGCAGCAAAACTTGCGAGGGGCGTGCCTGCGTGGGCAAACGCAGCCACTGGGGCCTTCGGGGGAGCTCCCCGTGGGGCCACAAAACGCGCGTGGAGCGCGCCGACATGGGCGCGAGGTGGGCGGGGGGCCGCGCGTGGACATCGCCGCTGGGGCCTTCCGCGGAGAACCGCGAAACGAGCGAAGGGCGACCAGACTTGGGCATTGGGAAGGCGGGGGGCCGCGCGAGGACATGGCCGCTGGGGCCTTCGGTGGAGATATGCAGCGCGCGCGGAGCGGCGCGCGGGCATGGCCGCTGGGGCCTTCGGCGGGGCCCCCTTGGCGGCCGCGAAACGCGCGCGCGGCGTGCCGAAGGTGGGCGGGGGGTCGCACGCGGACATGTCCACTGTGGCCTTCGGTGGAACTCGGGCCACGGGGCGCGTGAGAGCGCGCCGAAATGGGCGCGGGGTGGGCGGGGGCAGGGCGGGGTGTGGGAAGGGGGCGGGGCGCGCGCGGACATGGCCACTGGCGCCATCGGCGGAGCTCCCGATGGGGCCACGAAGCGCGCGAGGGGCTCGCCGAAACGGGCGCGCGGCGGGCGGGGGGCCGCGAGTGGACATAGCCGCTAAGGCCATCGGCGGAGCCCCCGAAAAGGCCACGGAACGCACGAGGGGCGTGCCGAAATTGACATTCGGCGGGCGGGGTGCCCATGCACAATGAAATAGCAACGCCCGAGATGCCAGGCGCCAGTGCGCGCGCGTGCGCGCGCGCTCGCGGCGCGGCGCATGCATTTCTACACCATGGGCGGCGATGTTGAATCGCAAATCCAATGGCCAAAACCCAATGAACATTTCGTTGTCTGATCGGAAGGCGCGACCATCTCAACGTGGTGTATATGAAAACGTATACGCGAGGCAACGCCAGCGCGCGAGATGGCCGGCGCCCACGCGCGCGTGCGCGCGCTCGCGGCGCACGCGGTTCTAACCAATGGGCGGCGTTGCCTAATCGGAAACCCAATGTGCAATCTCATTCTCGGAACGGAAGGCGCAGCCATAAGAACGTGGTGTATATGTGAAAGTATACACACTGCTATGCCAGCGCGCGAAATGCCAGGCACCCGCGCGCGCGTGGCGCGGTGCATGCGTATGTATACCATGGGCGGCGATGTTAAATCGAAAACCCACTTGTCAAAACCCAATGTAAAAGTGCATTATCTGATCGGATGGCGCGGCCATCTCAACGTGGTGTATATGAAAACGCACGCGCAATGCAATGTCAGCGCGCGAGATGGCAGGCGGCCGCGCGCGCGCGGGGCGTGGTGCATGCGATTATATACCAAGGGCGGCGACGTCAATTCTGAAACCCAGCGGTCAAAACCCGATGCAAAAACTCATTCGCTCTCGGAGCGGAAGGCGCAGCCACCGGAACATGGTGAACAGGCAAGCGCATGCACAATGCAATGCAAGCGCGCGAGATGGCAGGTGCCCGCGCGCGCGAGCGCGCGCGCGCTCGCTCGCAGCGCGGCGCTGACGTATCTATACCACGGGCGGCAACGTTAAATTGAAAGCCGGATGCTCAAAACCCAATGAAAAAAATCTCTGATCAGAAAGGCGCGGTCATCTCAACGTGGTGCATGCGAAAACGCATGCGCGATGCAATGCCCGCGCGCGAGATGGCAGGCGCCCGCGCGCGCTTGCGGCGTGGTGTCAACGATTATACACAGCGGGGTGCGGTTTTCAAATCGGAAGCCCAGTGGTCCAAACCCATTGTAAAATTTCATTCTCGGGTTGGAAGGCGCAGCCATCTCAACGTGAGTGTGTGAAGACCTATAGACAGTGCAATGCCAGCGCACCAAATGCCACGTGCTGACGGGCGCGCGCGCGCGCCGCGGCGCGCGGGTCGCCGCGTGCCACGGCAGGTGGCCAGGTCAACCTCTGTTGGCCCGCGCGGGTGCCAATGCCGCAGCGCGTGCCCCCCCAACGGAGCCGTTCTTCTATCGCCAATGCTGTAGGCGGCCCTCGTTCACAGAGGCGGCGCTTGACGACGGCGCGTCTCCATGTTTCGGCGCAGTCGCGGCGGCGGCGCGCGCCCCGCGGGGTTGCAGCAGGGGTCTCGCGCAAACTCTTGCGACTGTTTCTGCGATGCGCTTGTCGGCGCCATCCTGTCACTTGCCATGTTTTCAGAGACGCCCGATTGGAGCGCCGCGCGCTTCGTCGCGCCCGACGCGATCGGAAACCCCGCCGCTGGCAAGCCCGCGAGAGCGGACGAACTGGCGCGCACGTCTTGCATTCCAGCCTCACAAGCGGCGGTTAAAACACGACGCCCCTTGGCATCTCGGAGAAGCACGGGAGGGAAACGCGACCAACGGCGACTGCGTCAAACGGTCGAAGGAGGAGCGAAAAGAGGAACCAGGAAGAAAAAACAGGACTTTGTTGATGCACAAAGAAAGTACGCAGGCATTGGGACGATATGCGCGGAGAAATATGGCATGTTCTGCCATAAAATGTGAGTTCCAGCGGCCGCAGAGCCTGTCCGGGCGATGGTCGCGGCTGCGGGGGCGAACAATGTAAACGCAGGGTCTGGGCCTCCAAAACTACAAGCGAATGTCAATAGGGCGATCGCCGAAGCGACGGTGCGTCGCATCGGTTTCTAGAGGCGCCGCCGCGCCACCCGGCGTGCGATGGCATGGCGCAGTCGGTTCTCACTGTGCGCTGTGCACAAGCCACTTTGCTGCAAAAGCACGCGCGTGCCGAAGCACGGCCGCGCGCAGCGCGCGCCGTCGCCGCTACGAGCGGCGCAACAGGTCATAACGACGCCACGCGGCGCAGCATGTTTTCCAGACTTGCGCGCCGTCTGCTAGCGAAGCTTCTGTCAAGGAGGCAATTTCTTTACTATTTTAGCATATTTTGAAGATGCCTCGGAAATTCGCCACCGGACTAAGGGGCGCGCCCGACTTGGCGCTTGCCTCGCGGCATCCGTTGTCATTGTCGTCGTCGCTCTCGGCGCCCGCTGCATCTTCGTCTGAGGCCCCGAGCTCGTCTCGGACATCCAGTCAGTTTTTGCGCTCGTCGTTGGGCTCCTCCAGATTATTCTGCCAGCGGTCGCGCTCGTTCTTGGCTTTGTACATCTGCCGATCTAGGTACTCCAGCTGCTGCTTGTGGATGTGCTTGGTCCGTCTATATGCTGGCTGCAACGATTGTTGAACGATTGTTGCACGAACCCGAGGACCCCAATCTCCTCCTTAATCTCTCCTGGGTTCCTTCCTGCACGCCTGGCCGCGATCACATGCAAGGCGAGGGACTCCAGGCGCTGCTTCGCCTCGTCGCGCTGCAGCTCGAGGCGATTGCCATTCAGCGGGGACTGGAAGGCGGCGCGCACCACCGCCTCCGCCGCTCTCGCGATGGGGATGCCCTCGATGACCTTCTCGAAGCTTTGACGGCTGGACTCCTCGCCGCGCTCCTTCCGCGCAGCTGGGGTCTGGGTTCTCTCGCCGTTCCACATCTGTACGTGCTGCTCCTGCGGCTGCTGCTGCTGCTGTGGTTGCTGCGGCTGCCGGTGCTGTCTGCGATCCGCCGTGCCGCTCTGATGCTCTGATGCTGGCGGTCGAAGACCTCTCCTTTGCGAAGCTGCCCGTCAAATCTGTCGGCAAGAGGATGTCCACGGAGCGTTTTCTGCCAGCTGTCCTCGGTCCATTCATCGTGTTGGTGCCGCGGTGCCGCCGTCTCAGAGCGCTTGCGCGCCATCTGGTCGTCCGCGCTCTGGGGCTGCTGCCTGTGGCGCCGGTGCTGCTGAGCTGAATGGTGCTCCCCGAGGAGCCTGCTCGCACTGATGGCCCTCAGGAGAAGTCGCGCCTGTGCGCGCTTCTCTCGGGCTCGCCTGTGCCAGGCGCTCTCCTGGGCTGGCGTTGCCTCCTGCCGCTCTCGGCGGCGGCGGGGCGCCCAAGGGCGTCTCCTGACTCGCGGCTGCCTCTCCCGCGCTGCGGTGGGCTGCGCGCCTGAGCCCAGGCTGGGGGCCCCTCGCTGCCTGGCATGGCCCGCGGCGCGGCACGATGGGGGGCGACACGATGGGGGCGACACGATGGGGGCGACGGCGGTCGACCCCTGGCGCGCTGGCGGGGGGGGGGCCTCATCAGCCCGTGGCTTCTCCTCCTCCTCCTCCTCCTCCTCCTCCTCCTCCTCCTCCGCCTCCTCCTCCGCCTCCCCTCCCTCCGCTGGTCCACGGCTCGGGCACCCGCCCCACTCAAAGGGCAGGTGGCCACCAGGGCCGGGCGCGCGAGGGGATGAGTCCGCCCCCCCGCCCCCCCCCCCCAGCTTCGGAGGGGAGGGCGGCTGCCCACACGCTCCCACGGAGCCGCCTCCTGCGGCCATCTCCGATCGCAACAAGCTCCTCTTCTCAACAACCCAGACATGCTCGCGTCGTGAAACAGACGCACCACGTGCTTGTTTCTCGTTGCCGTTTTCGGCCTCCGGGAGCCCTCGCCATGTCCTGGGACCGTCAACATCACGACTCGGGATGACAAGCCAACCTTGGGGAAAGAAAAGGGGTCGGACCTTCGGAGGGCCCCGCCATGCCAGGAAAAAACAAAGACATCGGACATCTGGGGCCATGACTCTCTCCTGGGGGAGCTCCAGACCACTTCCTGGGGTCTCGCTATGCTCATCCTGCGTCGCCTCCTGACGGCCCGGGGGCCCGTGGAGGCCAACCCTGAGGGCCGAACAAGGCGAGCTGCCACTGCCGTCACAATCTTCCACGACGCGAGGAGAAGAGGCTGGGGCCTCCGTCCTCCCTCCCTTCTGATGGGCCGATTTGTCGCTACCGCTGCCATACGTAGGAGAGAGAGGAGGAAGATGAGGAGGAGCAAGAAGAGGAGGAGGAGGAAGAGGAGGAGGAGGACCCCCCCATCCTCCCCTCCCCGCCGTCCTACCTATAGCAGTGGTAATGGAAAACTGGCCCATCCCTTTCCCTCCTCGGAAAGGCACCCCCGAGGCCGGCGCACTCGAGGCCCCCGGCGCGGGGCCCAGGGCGCACCGCGAAGAAGAGGGGCGTCTGGTGCAAGCGCGTATTCACCTCAGCAAAAAGCGCGAGCAGCGTTCGGCGCGGCATCGGCGAAGTGGAGCTGCAGCTTGAGGGGCGGGACTGGGGATGGGGGAGGAGGAGGAGAAGGATGCGCCACGGAGATGTGCGAGAACTGCGCCTCGAGACTGGGCGCAAACGACACCTCTCGGCGACGACGACGGCAACGAAGCGGGCAATGACAACGGCGGCGGTGACGACGATGACGTCCACGACGCTGGCGCAGACGGCGCCGCCGACGAAGATGACGACAACAGCAGAGGCGGAGACGGCGACGACCGACGACGAAGACGATGACGACGGCGGCGGCGGCGATCCCTGAGATCCGATGTTGCGAAATTACCCGAGACATACCCAAACAATCTGCATCAAACGACCACTGCAAAAAGCCCGCTTCATGCGGACGGTAACGTGACTAGAAACGCTACGTGTTGTGCCAATTACATGGAGGGCTTACGCATTCCACGACCCAACGGAAATATTGGAATGATGCAGTACCCTAGGATGTGTTAGCGGTGCCATGATCCATGCTAATCACACCACTGCGCTTGGCCTCCCGGGGGCTCGCGGAAATCGCGGCGGCTGCGCAGGTGGCAGCACCCCCATGGAGCCGCGAGGTCTTGTCTGGGTGAGTGTATGCCCTCACTGCGCTAGACCTCCCAGGGCCCCACGAGAGTGGCGACGATTGCGCAGGTGACAGAAACCCCGACGGAGCCGCGGGGTGTAGTCTCGGTGCGCGTACGACCCCAATGCGCTGGACCTCCCAGGAGCCCACGGAAGTGGCGACAATCGCGCAGGCGGCACCATCCCGACGGACCCGTCGGGGCCCAGTCCGGGTCTTCGAATGCCCCCCCTGCGCTGGACCTCCATGGGCCACCCAGGAGCCCACGAAGGTGGCGACGACTGCGCAGGTGACAAAACCTCCACGGAGCCTGCCGTTTTGGATCTGCGCATGTCCTCACCGCGCTGGGCCTCCCAGGCGCCCACGAACGTGGCGACCGCTGCGCAGGTGCAAGCACCCCCCCCGCTTGAGCCACGAGGTCTAGCCTGGGACTACTTGTGCCCCCACTGCGCTGTGCCTCCCGGGAGCCAAGAGGAGGAGACAATTGCGCTGGCGGCAACACCCCGACGGAGCCGCGCGGTCTCGTCTGGGTCTGCGTGTGTTTCCACTGCGTCGGGCCTCCCATGAGCCTGCAAAAGTGGCGACGGTTGCGCTGTTCACAGCCCCCCAGTGAGAACGGCAGGAGGCAACGAGGCAAGATGAGGGATGAGAGGAGGGGATAGGACGGAGACAACAATGCTCTATTCAAAACGACGGTCCAGCCGAAGGGAGGGTTGGGAAAACAGATGCCGCGAACGAAAACACGACCAGAGCCCTAACCCCCATCTTGCCGCTGCATGTTTCGAGCCGGGTCGATCTGTCATGGCCCAGGAGCTCGAAACAGGGCGAAAAGGCCCAGTGCGCAAAAATCGCAACGCCAGGATCTCGGCGATGGCGATGGAGGCGCGGCCCACCACTGTGGGGTCCAGCTTGCGGGCGACCAGCAGCTGCAGCATGTCAAGCGCGCCACTCTCGCGCGCCTCGGGCTCGCTAAGAAAGGAGGAGGAGGCGGAGGGGGGGGGGAGGAGGACCATGAGGAGTATTGGAGGAGCGGATGGGAGGAGGACGAGGAGGAGGAGGAGGAGGAGGAGGAGGAGGAGGAGGAGGACCAATGGAAACCCAAGACGCATCAACGAAGTTGGACTAAACCATCCCTCCAAGCTCCCTCTTCGCAGTCCCCTGCAAGGGTTCATTTCCACTGAGGAAACTGCCTCGTTGGGAGAGAACCGCTTGAAGAACCTGAAGCTTGCCATGAACCCGGCGCGACCCCCTTTAGGGGAAACCCTCTTGAATGGGAGCATCACTTGGCGTTGCTTGGCATTGCTTGGCATGGCTTGGCATTGCGTGACATTGCTTGGCATTGCTTGGCGTTGCTTGGCATTGCTTGGAGTTGCTTGGCATAGCTTGGCATGGCCTGGCATGGCATTGATTGGTTATGGTTCGGCATTGCTTCGCATTGCTTGGCACTGCTCGACATGGGTTGGCATTGCTGGGCATTGCTTGGCATTGTTTGGTATTGCTTGGGGCAACCGGGGGCGGGGAACCCGAGGAACCCAGGGAACCCGAGGAACCTCCGAGGAACGGGCAACGTAAGAATACGAGGCACCGGGTGCGGGGAACCCGAGGAACTCGGGGAACCTCCGAACAACGGGCAGTAATACGAGGCACCAGGAGCGGGGAACCCGAGAAACCTGGGAAACCCGATGAAACTCCGAGCAACGGGCACAGCAAGAATACTAGGCACCAACCTTTCACAAATCAAAAAAAAAACTCAAGCAAGCCTAAGTGGGAAAAAATGGGACTCCAACGCCAAAAATCAACATGGCTATTGCGTCTTGACGATCCTGAATCCTGCCAGACCACCATTAATGGGACTTCATTCCCGCGAATCAGCTTGACTTTTGCGCCCTCACAGTCCTGAGTCCTTTCCAACACAATTTCTGGCACGTTGGCCAGTGGAACCCGTGAAACCCTTGCAAAGTTTAAATCGAATGCGCGCAGCGCGAAGGCGAGACCCACATGTTGAAAACGAACCGCCCTCAATCTGCGAACATCCGGATCCTGCTTTCTAAAACAAAAACGAATGTGCGCAACGCTATGGCGAGAACCACATTTTGAAATCCACCCGCCCTCAATCCGGAAGAACTTGCATATATATATATATATATATATATATAGATCTATATATATATACATGCATATATATATATATATATATATATATATATATATATATATACACATATATATATATATACAAGGGGAAGAAGTCGGTGAAGGGAACTGCCCATTTACCGTTATTGCAGCAGAATGTGAACGGCTCGCAAGGGAAGAGCCGTGCTGAACAGTGCGGGCAAATGCGGGCCATGTCGCCTACTACGAAGGGCTTGTCGTCATAAGTTGGGCGCCCGTTCGTGGCGCACTCCCGGCGAACTCCTCCTGAATATCGTTGGTGGTGGGCGAGCGTGTCACTGGGCACAGTGAGGCCGCATTGGGCGCAGGTGGTCTCCAGGCGGGAGCGGGTCTGGCCAGACGCTTGGGGAGCACTAGCTGTGCAAGTGCGGCATGCTCGAGTCGGTCGGTAGATCTGGTACTGGCTGAAGCTCTCACGCGGAAGGTCGAGGCCACAGCGGGAGCAATGCAGCTCGGCAGCGCTGGGTCGGCCACGGCCAGCGGGTCGTTTGTGCACTTGAGAGGGTTGGCCGTCGTCGCCAGCACAACGCGTGTAGCGTGTGCGACGGCACTGCAGACTTGTGAGAAACGCAGTTGCAGAGCCAGGGAGGAGCCATGCCCCGCCAACAACCTTCCGCAACCCAGAGAACATGGTACCGTCTGGGCCCAGACGGCTACGGAGGAAAGATGATGCCTCGGGGAAGAAAGACGCTGAGTCCAACGACAGCGTGGCATGGTGATCAGGGTCGCCTGACACATTCCAACGCACGGAGAAGGGGCAATTCTTCGGACGGTGGGGCCCCTCTTGAACCTTGGAGAAGTCCGTGGGTTCCCAGTGTGTTGGCTGTGGGTTGGGTGCGTAGTGTCTGTGTGTGCGTAGGTGTTTGTGCGAGGTGTGCGGGCGGATCATGGGCGGATCGTCCGAAGGGGGACCTGGTGGCTGGCAGTCCGGTGTATGTGCGCGTGTGTGTGCATTGTGCCTGTGTGTATGTGATGGGGCGTAGGTGGTTGTGCGAGATGTGCGCGCGGATCACGCGCGGATCGCCCGCAGGGGGACCTGGTGGCTGGCACTCCGGTGTGAGTGCGCGTATGTGTGGTATGGTGCCTGTGCGTGCGTGCTCGTGGGTGTGTATGTGGTGACCTGTGCGTGTGAGGGTATGTGTGGTTGTGGATGAGGGGCGTGTGAGTGTGCTATGGGTGTGTGGGTGTGTGTGCGTGCATGTGGGTGTGCGTATGTGTATGCTTGTATGTGAGTGGCTTTTGTCTACAGGCGACCGTGCATGGGCTGTGGAGGGGCAATTCTTCGGACGGTGGGGCCCCTCTTGAACCTTGGAGAAGTCCGTGGGTTCCCAGTGTGTTGGCTGTGGGTTGGGTGCGTAGTGTCTGTGTGTGCGTAGGTGTTTGTGCGAGGTGTGCGGGCGGATCATGGGCGGATCGTCCGAAGGGGGACCTGGTGGCTGGCAGTCCGGTGTATGTGCGCGTGTGTGTGCATTGTGCCTGTGTGTATGTGATGGGGCGTAGGTGGTTGTGCGAGATGTGCGCGCGGATCACGCGCGGATCGCCCGCAGGGGGACCTGGTGGCTGGCACTCCGGTGTGAGTGCGCGTATGTGTGGTATGGTGCCTGTGCGTGCGTGCTCGTGGGTGTGTATGTGGTGACCTGTGCGTGTGAGGGTATGTGTGGTTGTGGATGAGGGGCGTGTGAGTGTGCTATGGGTGTGTGGGTGTGTGTGCGTGCATGTGGGTGTGCGTATGTGTATGCTTGTATGTGAGTGGCTTTTGTCTACAGGCGACCGTGCATGGGCTGTGGAGGGGCAATTCTTCGGACGGTGGGGCCCCCCTTGAACCTTGGAGAAGTCCGTGGGTTCCCAGTGTGTTGGCTGTGGGTTGTGTGCGTAGTGTCTGTGTGTGTGCGTAGGTGTTTGTGCGAGGTGCGCGGGCGGATCATGGGCGGATCGTCCGAAGGGGGACCTGGTGGCTGGCAGTCCGGTGTATGTGCGCGTGTGAGTGCATTGTGCCTGTGTGTATGTGATGGCGCGTAGGTGGTTGTGCGAGATGTGCGCGCGGATCACGCGCGGATCGCTTGCAGGGGGACCTGGTGGCTGGCACTCCGGTGTGAGTGCGCGTGTGTGTGATTGTGCCTGTGTGTGCGTGCTCGTGGGTGTGTATGTGGTGACCTGTGCGTGTGAGGGTATGTGTGGTTGTGGATGAGGGGCGTGTGAGTGTGCTAGGGGTGTGTGGGTGTGTGTGTGTGCGTGCATGTGGGTGTGCGTATGTGTATGCTTGTATGTGAGCGGCTTTTGTCTACAGGCCACCGTGCCTGGGCTGTGGAGGGGCAAGCCCGTACCCCCTTTACCCGCCACGTGTAGTTGGTGCTCTGTTCGATCATCGTGCCCGGGCTTGACTGCCATGACGGAGAAGATCGCAGGACAACCTGGTGGCTGGCATTCCTGGTGTCATGGGGGGAGGGTACGGTACGAAGGGAGGGGATAAATGCATAGAAGTAGGAGGACTGATGCTCCGCGGACCTGCCTTTTTGGAAACGCCGATGTGGCGGAGAGATGGGGTAGAGCGTGGCCAAGGTACCTGACCATGAGTTCTCCGAGTCGGTTTGGAAAGCCTTCGGGGATCATGTGGGGGAGAATGAGCACGAAGAGAAGAGGAAGAGGAAGATGGAGAGTAGTGGGGACTCTAAGGAGCGTCTTGGGGCACTCTTGGGGTTTCTTGCGAGCTTCCTGGAGGCGTCTTGGACGCGTTTTGGGGGGCTTTCCTGGGCCAGCTGGGGGCCTTCGGGGGCTTCTTGGGGGCCTCTTTGGCCGTCTTAGGGCTTTCCTGGCCCGTCTGACGCCGTCGGAAGCCGTCTTGGAGGCCACTCTGAACCGACTTGGGGCCCTCTTGGGGCGCCTCAGGGCCGTCTTGGAGGCCATCTTGGGCGTCTTGGAGGCCTCTTGGGCCGTCTTGGGGCCCTCTTGGGGCCTTCTTGGGGGCCTCTTGGGCCGTCATGGGACCATCTTGGAGGGCTCTTGGGCGCTCTTGGGGCGATGTTGGGGGCCTTTTGGGCCGTCTTCGGCCGTCGGAGAGCTGAAAAGAAGACCATGCCAAAATCCTTCAAAAAACCTAAGGAAAATCGATGATTTTAGCCTCTTCGGGCCTCCCTGGAGGGCGTCTTGGAGGGCTCTTGGGCCCTCTTGGAGGCTTCTTTGGAGCCTTTGGGGCCGTCTTAGACCATCTTGAGGCTATGCTCGGCCGTCTTGGAGGCCATCTTGGCCTCTTGGAGGCCATCTTGGCCGTCGTGGAGGCACTTATGGGGTGTCTAGAAGGTCCGAGGGATGCTTTGGAGGACTCTTTCCAGGTCTCCGCCGGTGCCCCGGGAGGGCCTGGAATTATCTGATGCCCATCTCTGTCGGGTTTTTCCGTGTCATGTAATAAGGATAAGGAATATATATATATATATATATATATATATATATATATATATGTATATATATATATATATATATATATATATATATATATATATATATATAACGAGCTGACGCGGCGCGAAAGCGAGAATCATACTTTGGCAAACCACCCGCCCTCAATCCGTGAAGCTGTTGCAATTTCCCCCACCCTCTTTTGGTTGGGTTTTCGTTTTGAAATTCAATTTTGAATAGACCAGTGGGATCGCCAACTCACCTGTCCTTCTCCTCCTCCCCCACTCTGTCCCCCTCTCGCCTGCCTGCTGGGGAACCCAACACATTGGGGGACCACGCAAACCCAAACGGAACATCGCCATCCCTATGGGGCTGCGAAGTCTGAAACTGTCGCCACTTTCGAGGGCTGCGGGGCCAGCGCAATCGGGTCCCAACCACAAGCCGAAACGGGTCCTCGCAATCCCTAGGGGGCTGCGAAATTTCAAATATGTCGCCACTTTCGAAGGCTGCTGGGATGGGGGACAGCACACTCGGGCCCCGCGCAAATCCAAACGGGACCTCGCCATCCCTGGGGGGCTGCGAAATGTGAAACTTTCGCCACTTTCGAGAGCTGCCAGGGGAGCCAACACAGTGGGGCCCCACGCAAATCCAAATGGTGATTACCTCGCCATTCCTCGGGGGCTGCGAAACGTGAATCTGTCACCACTTTCGCTGGCTGCCGGGGAAGCCAGCACAGTTGGACCCTACGCAGATCCAAACGGGACCTCGCCATCCCTGGGGGGCTGCGGGGTGTGAATCGGTCACCACTCTCGCAGGCTGCCGAGGGAGCCAGCACAGAGAGGCCCCGCGCAGACCAAAACAGGACCTCGCCATCCCTGGGGGGGTACGGGGTGTGAATCTGTCGCCACTTTCGCAGGCTGCCGGGGAGCCAGCACAGTGGGACCCCACGCAGATCCAAAGGGGACCTCGCCATCCCTGGGGGGTGCGGGGTGTGAATCTGTCGCCACTTTCGCAGGCTGCCGGGGAGCCAGCACAGTGGGACCCCACGCAGATCCAAAGGGGACCTCGCCATCCCTGGGGGGTGCGGGGTGTGAATCTGTCGCCACTTTCGCAGGCTGCCGGGGAGCCAGCACAGTGGGACCCCACGCAGATCCAAAGGGGACCTCGCCATCCCTGGGGGGTGCGGGGTGTGAATCTGTCGCCACTTTCGCAGGCTGCCGGGGAGCCAGCACAGTGGGACCCCATCGCAGAATCCAAAGGGGACCCAACACAATGGGGCCCCACGCAGATCAGACGGGACCTCGCCATGGGGGGGCTGCGGGTGTGGATCTGTCGCCACTTTCGCGGGCTGCCGGGGAGCCAGCACAGTGGGGCCCCACGCAGATCCGGGACCTCGCCATCCCTAGGGGGCTGCGAAATTTCAAATATGTCGCCACTTTCGAAGGCTGCTGGGGGGGGGGGGGGGGGACAACACACTCGGGCCCCGCGCCAATCCAAACGGGACCTCGCCATCCCTGGGGGGCTGCGAAATGTGAAACTTTCGCCACTTTCGAGGGCTGCCAAGGGAGCCAACACAGTGGGGCCACACGCAAATCCAAATGGTGATTACCTCGCCCTTCCTCGGGGGCTGCGAAACGTGAATCTGTCGCCACTTTCGCCGGCTGCCGGGGGAGCCAGCACAATGGGGCCCTACGCAGATCCAAACGGGACCTCGCCATCCCTGGGGGGCTGCGAGGTGTGAATCGGTCACCACTCTCGCAGGCTGCCGAGGGAGCCAGCACAGAGAGGCCCCGCGCAGACCAAAACGGGACCTCGCCATCCCTGGGGGGGTGCGGGGTGTGAATCTGTCGCCACTTTCGCCGGCTGCCGGGGGAGCCAACACAGTGGGGCCCCACGCAGATCGGGACCTCGCCATCCCTAGGGGGCTGCGAAGCGTGAAACTGTCGCCACTTCCGAGGGCTGCCGGGGGAGCCAGCACAAAAGGGCCCACGCAAACCCAAATGGAACCTCGCCGTATCTGGGGGGGCTGCGACGTGTGAATCTGTCGCCAGTTTCGGAGGGTGCTGGGCATGGCCAGCACGCCGGAGCCATCACTGCTGGGGGACCAACACAGTCGGGCCCCACGCAAACCTTCATGGAACCTCGCCATCCCTGGGGGGCTGCGAAGTGCGAAACCGTCGCCACGTTCGGAAATTGCTGGGCGGGGCCAGCACACCGCCGTCTGGAACCCCACGCGGACCCAAACGGGACATCGCCATCACTGGGAGGCTGCGAAGTGTGAATCTGTCGCCACTTTCGCGGGTTGCTGGGGGGGCGGGGGGCAGCACAATCGGGCCACACGCAGACCCAAACGGGACCCCGCTATCCCTGGGGGACTGCGAAGTGTGAAGCTGTCGCCACATTCGCGGGTTGCTGGGGGAGCCAACCCTGTGGAGCCCACGCAATACCAAATGGTACCTCGCCGCCCTTCGGGGGCTGCGAAGTGTGAAACTGTCGCCACGTTCGCGGGCTGCTGGGGGAGCCAACGCAGTGAGGCCCCACACAGACCCACACGGGACCTCGCCATCCCTGGGGGGCTGCGGAGCGTGAGTCTGTCACTACTTTCGCAAGCTGCCAGGTGAGCTAGCACAATGGGGCCCCGCGCAAATCCAAACGGAACATCGCACCTCCTGGGGGGCGCGATATTTGAAAATGCTCTCACGTTCGAGGCTGCTTGGAAAACCAGAAGGATGGGGCCCTACGCAGATCCAAACGGAACGTCACCATCCCTCGGGGGGGCTGCGAAGTGTAAAACTGTCATCACATTCGAAGGCTGGCGGCGCGCCTGCACGCTTGGTGCTCGCGCTAACAGGTGCAGGGAGGATGCGGAAAGGCTGGCGGGCGAGCTAGGCCTTCACTGCTTCTTACAACCAGAAAGGGGAACTTTTAATGTTCCGAACGCGGAGAGCTGGCCGCGCAAGTGTTGAGCAGTTCTGCTCCTGCCACGCGCGCTGGCGCACGCATGGGCGCCCGGGGGGCGCTGGAACGGCGCGCCCTGGACAGAAAAAACCTGCCGGCGGCGAAGCAGGGAGCGGGGGAGAGGGGAGACGTGGGAAAAAAAACAGAAAAAGGGGGCGGGGGAGGGGAGGGCCTGGGAAATCGAACTTCCATTCAGGGTAAACTCCGCATCTTGCTGCAGCGAGGACGGCGGCCGAATGCCGCGGGTCCCCGACGTCGATTTCCCCCCCCTCTCGAACCCATACTTAATAAAGGTTGTATATGGGACGACTAATATCTTAAAGCCCCCGTCGCCCATCTGAGCGTCGGTCTTCCTATCCGCTTCTAGCCGAACTCCCTGGGTCGAATGGAATCAGGCTAAAATGTGGCCTGTGTGAAGGAAGTCATCAGGAATAATATTCGCATTCCGTGCTTTCGGTGCTCGTAGTCTTCGGAAAATAGCTTGAGACTTCCCTGCCTTGCCTCGTTGGTGAAGTGTGAGTTGGCGCGCTACAGTGCCCTTGCGTTGCTGTTGGCTCGGTTGACGCGCGTTCTCTCTAAACGTAAAATGTTACGCAGACCTTTTTAATTGGAACGCGTTCAGCTGGTCAAAGAAGGGTGCGTTCAGTTGTGCAGGTTCTAATCCGCATAACAGTTTTTTTGACTGGATGACTGCATCTAGCACCAGTACCTTTAGGGCAATCGCTGCGAAGCCAGAAGGCGTCGAGCTTCTTCTTGAGCAGCGCAATTCATATTGACTTTCTCTTCTGAACGTCTTTGGGCACGTCAGTCTTTTGGTTCAGATGGCATTCCACGTGCTTGGCTTCCTCGCTTCTTGGCACAGGGGTGCCGTCGCGAAAATGTACGTTCGGATTGTACTTTTGTCCCACTTAAGCCCGAAAGAATGTGGCTCTCCGTCTCGATCATGGGGAGAAATGCGCTCGTGGCGCGGGCGTCCGCGCTTTCGCAAGTAATGTCGTCAGCATAAAAGGCTTCGTCCACGTTCGCTCCGCCGGTTCCACTAGCTGCCCGCGCCTCGACTAGCTGGGCGCGGATATCCGAAAGCATGGCCGCAACCACGACGATGAAAAAGTACGGGGGCAACAGGCGTCCCTGCCTTATTCCCGCGCGCTGCTCCTGCCATGTCGAAGATGCTCCTCCTCGCTCAACCTTGGATTCTGCGCGCGAGCGCAATGACTGAATGGCGGCAACGAGCTTGGGGCACACGCCCATCCGCTGCAGCGCGCAAGTAAGGCCGGGCCTGGTCACCTCGCCGAATGCTTTTTCCCAATCGAGCAGCGCTGTAATTGCGCGTTTGTTTGCGATCCCCCCGTGCCCCCCGCACTTTGCTACTCCGCGAATGCAGCGGATCGCCTGCGCAGCGCCCCTGCGCTGCCCGAGGCCGCGCCGCGCGGGTTGGAGATGCGCATCGAAGGTCGCGGCCAAACGCTCGAGCACGATTGCGGCGCATGTCTTGTAGGTGGTGTTCAACGGCGACATGGGCCGGTAGCCCCCCCACTTGGCAGCGTCTCCTCTCTCGCGCACCAGCGCGACACGAGCTCGGGGCGCATCGGGCGGGACGTGCTCTTGGCGCCGCCACTCGTTGGGGATGTCGACATGCGCCTGTAGTTGATCGTCGCTCATCTCCGCGATAATCCCCACTGGCACCTCGTCCGGGCCAGGGGCTTTGCGGCGTTTGAATTTCTCGAGGGCCGCCTTGACTTCCAACAATTCGATATCTGCATCGTTGAAATGCAATTGGCGGGGGCGAATGGCACCGGCGCGGGGCGGGGGGGGCGGCGGGGAAGGAGGGGGGGGAGGGCGAGAAGGAGGAGGGGGATGGGGAGGGGGGGGGGGAGGAGAGGGAGGAGCAGATTGATCGATGGATGGGCCCCAGTGGCGCAGCGCCAGATATCCAGCCGCTGCTTCCGCGCGCTGGTCAAAAGCGACTGGCTTGCCGTGTAGGTCTCTCGCGTGGCAAGGTTGCAGTTAGTAATCGGATGTCTAATTGCGACGCCCTAACCACCTGTCGCGAATGTCTAGGCCCCTGGAGAACGCCGGCAAAACTTATCATTTCTCGCCCCGGCGCTAACTCTCCCAAGACTTTTTGCCCGGCCGGGCGAACTCCCGGGGGCGCCCTGAACGAACCGCATCCCCTCGCGAAGCGAGGGGCTGCTCGTCGGGGGGCGAGAAAACAATGCTTCTCGCGCGCGCTGGCGCTCTCGGTATTAACCTCTCTGCTAGATGGGCTAACTCAGCGGCGTAAGATGTCGGGTCCCTCAGGGTGCGGCACCAGCAATCTCGCGACTAATGTCAGCTTTGTCAGCATCCGAGCACTCTGCGCACTTGATTCGCGCTCTCCCAGATTGGGGCAGCGCTTCAGCCGCGCGCAGACCGCGGCCCACAGTGAAGAGCGTGAGAGTTAATATTGGCGCTGGCGTCAGTTTCGACGTCCGCGATGGAGTTGTTCGCCACCTCCGCTGCGCGACGACGATCTCAATTTGTTCGTAAGCATGGCGGTGAAAGGGAGTGGCCCTCGGAGTAGCTAGCGCTCTGCATGCGGCGAACTTGTGGTCCGGTTTTCTAAACCAGGCGCCGGCTAGTCGTAGGTTGTCCAAGTCGACAATTTCAATGAGCACTTCGCGGTTTTTCTAGACACCTCTGGCGACATGGCATATGGGTTAGCTGATATAGCGTCGGATGTGCACGGCCCCACCGCGCTACCTGCCACTCTCGTCGTCGCAGCGCCGGGCCTGCGCCCTGGCGTCGAAATCTCCAGGCGCTTTTTGTGCGCGGCGAAAACGCACTGTAGCTGTTCGTAAAACGCGTCTTTCCCCTCCTCTGGTCTGAACGCCCGTGGAGCGCAAATGGCAAATCGCGCTATTGGTCGGGCGTGGTTGAATTTAACAAAGCCGATGCGATGATTCACGGACTCAACATCCGGCGCGCGTGCGATGGGATCGCTGCGGACGACAAAACCTACTCCGGCTGCGAGCTGCCCTGCTGGCGCGTGTTCTTCCTTGCTGAAGAACCAGGCGCATTCTTTCTATGATTCCCTGCAATTATGAAATACGCGCGCTTCCTGGGCGGTCGAAACATTGACGGCTTCTGTTTTCATCCATGTCTCGATTTCCTCCCGCCCCATTGCTTGTTTCATTCGGCGCGCGCTTAATGTGGCGATTCCTATTGTTGTTCCAGCGAGCGCTTGTTTGCGCGATTGCGGCGCCCCTTGGGTTCCTGGGCCGCGGCTGGAGCCATCCCGCGCGCGCTTCGATGCGCTCTTGCCCCCTCTGCGAGATGAGCGCTTCGCGCTCGTCTTCTTGCTTCCATGCGTTTCGTTGTTCTTTGTGCGTGCTTTCGAGCGTGAGAGAATGTGCCCCCCGACCCGCGGGCCGTGTTCCGCGGCCTCGGGCCTTCGGGGGCCGCGCCAGGGCGCGGCTGTTCGGCCCCCGCCGGGGCGGGCCCCGCGGCTGACCCGCTGCGCCCCTGACGGCGCTATCGCTGACGTGATCAATGAGAGGGTCGATGCTTCCCTCTGTCGCGGGGGAACCCCTCTCCCCGCTACCTCGCGCTGCGCGAAATGCGAGAAAGGCCGTTGCCAGTCCACGCTTCGCGCGGGGCCCGCCCGAAAGAGCGCCGCCAGTCCGGGCCGGCCGCCGGGGCGACGATGGGCCGCTGCCCCTCCGCCGCCCGGCATCTTCCAATTCAAATGGTTCACCCTGCCTCGAGAAGGGGCGCGCGGCTCGACGCCTCGCAGTTTTCGCGGCATCCTGTCGTACTTCCCAAAAAGGGCCGCTGGAATGGCGAACGCGGCGCCCCCTCCTGCTGCCCGGCGCGCGCCCCGGGGCCCCTCGGATGGCAGGCGCCCCCTCGAACAAGCGAGATGCGCAAATTTCCGCCCGCCTGGAGCCGCCTGCCCCCGTGGAGGCTGGAAAAATCAATCGCCAGTGGGCGGGCGCGTCTCCATGGGGGGCCGGGCAGAGCAAGTCTTGCGCCCGCTCGTCTGCCCCTCGCGGTCAGGCCCCTCGCCGCGCCCATATATAGCGCCCCCGGCGCGATCGCGCCCTGCGTTTCGGCGGAGCCGGGGGGGGGCGGGAAGCGGAGGGGGGGGGGCGGGGGGGAGAGAGTTGTTTGCGCGCCCCGGGCCCTCCGCCCGCCCCTGCCACAGCGCCTTGGGTTTCTTCCCCGCAGGCCTCGCCTTGTCCAGCGCGGTCGTCTCGATTGCGCGCCACAGGCTTTTCCCCCCGGCCTTCTCTACGAACCGCCTCCCGAGGGCGTTGCCGTCGTAGGTCTTGCCGTTGTGCTTGAAGCTCTTCTTCGCCGCCGCGGCGGTGATCATCTCGTCGTCGCCGTTTGCCCCCGCAAAGATGCGCGCCCCGCAACGCCCCCCCAGGCGTGATGCGCCACTCTGCCTTTCACGTGGGCGCCGGCCACCACGCGTAGACGTCCTTCTTCGAATCAGGGCCGAGCACCTCCTTCGGCGCAGCGGGCGCGACTCGCGGCATCTGTGACGCCATCTGCTGCTTCGGCGGCCCGCCCCCCCATGTAGCGAAACATAACATCCGCGTTGCCCTTCGTACCGATACAATTCGGAATATTGTCGGCAATGCGCTTCCTGGCGACCTGGATCTTCACCTGCATTATCACCGTCGCTCCCTGTGGGCTCGCGCTGCTGATTTCGTTCAAGACCGCGGTGCTCAGCTCCTTTGTGACGCCGTCTACGGCCGAGTAGAAGTCCTTCATGGTGACCTTATTGTTCCTCTTTTGGAGCACAACGGGATTGGCGTGCAGGGCTTCGAATTCCTGCAGAGCCTTCGTCTGCGCCCCCGTGGTCACACCCACAGCCGCTTCGCTTTGAGCGCGAAATCGGAACCTGAACCGTCATCTTCTGGTCCGCGCCCCTTGCTGCTCTTCCCGTTGCCGTTCTGCCTCTCCCCCCTGCTCCTCGTCATCCAACCTCCTCCATCTCGGCCGCCCCCCCCCTGGAGCCTGATCCCGTGCCCGGCGGTGTTGAGCCTCCTGCGCGCTGCCTTCTGGTCTGCCACTGGTTTTTCCACCCATTCCCACTGCGCGGACATCGTGGAGGATGCGTCCTCTGATGACCCCTCGCCAACCGCTTTCTCCTCCTGGAACCCGTTCTGGACAGCCTCCCTCAGATCGATGAGTGGCATGTCCCTCTAAATTACTCCTGCGTCTGCCGCTGCAGCTGCTGCTGTAGGCATCATTGTCTGGTTGCGTCTCCGCCTATGCAACCTTATCTTGCCCGTGGTCCATCACATCGCTGCTTCTGCCGAGGTGATTGATATTCAACACCGATGCCTTCCTCTTGCTTCCCCTTCCGAATACAATGCCAGCTGGCCTTTTTGTACCTCTGTCCCGCGAGTCGGCCACGCACACTTCGCACGATACGTACCTACACGACCACCCTTCGGGTGATAAGGAGGTTGTGGGGAGGGGGAGAGGGGGGGGAACCAACATCTGACTCAATCGATCTCACTGTCGATTTCACTCAACGGGACACCACGGGACACCACGGGACACTTGTCGATATCACGATCGATCCCACTCAGCGGGACACCACGGGACACCACGGACCACCACGGGACACCACGGGACACCGCGGGACACCTCTCGATCTCAGTATCGATCTCACTATCGATCTCACGACCGATCTCTCCCAGCGGGACACCACGGGACACTCGGGACACCACATCGATCTCACTATCGATATCACGATCGAGCTCACTCAACGGGGCACCACGGGACACCACGGGACACCTGTCGATCTTACGATCGATCTCACTCAGCGGGACACCACGGGATACCATGGGACACTTGTCGATCTCACTATCGCTCTCACTCAACGGGACACCACGGCACCACGGGACCCCACGGGCCACCACGGGGCACCACGGGACACCGCGGGACACCTCGATTTCAGTATCGATCTCACTATCGACATCACTCAGCGGGACACCTTAGGACACCACGATACACCTCGGGACACCTCTCGATCTCAGTATCGGTCTCACTATCACTCTCACGATCGATCTCACTCAGCGGGACACCATTGGACACCACGGGGCACCACATTGATCTCACTATCGATATCACGATCGATTCCACTCAACAGGGCACCACGGGACACCACGGGACACCCGTCGATTTCAAGATCAATCTCACTCAACGGGACACCACGGGATACCACGGGACACTTGTCGATCTCACGATCGCCCTCACTATCGATCTCACTCAACGGGACACCACGGGACACCGCGGGCCACCGCGGGACACCACGGGATACCACAGGACACTTGTCGATCTTACTATCGCTTTCACTACCGATCTCACTCAACGGGACACCACGGGACACCTCGGGACATCTGTCGATCTCACTATCGATATCACTATCGATCTCACTCAGCGAGACACCACGGGACACCTCGGGGCACCACATCGATCTCAATGTCGATATCAGTATCGATCTCATTCAACGGGACACCACGGGACACCACGGGACACTTCGGGGCACCACATCGATCTCAATATCGATCTCACTATCGCCCTCACTATCGATCTCACTCAACGGGACACCACGGGACACCACGGGACCCCCCGGAACACCGCCCGGCCCAACCGGGACACCTCCCGGCCACCGGCAGTCAACGGGACACCACGGGACACCACGCAACACCCCGGGACACCGCCCGGCTCAACCGGCCTCCGCGGCGGACGGGCACCTGGACTTTCGCTCCTACTTCGGCCTAGCTACAGAAGGATCACGCGCAGCTTCGCCTCGCCCGCACGCACGACACGAACACGAAACCGATTTCCCGGTGGGGGGTCTCCGTTTCACTGATTGGCTGCGATCTCACCCCCCAACCTCCGATTTCAATCGTGCACTTGGCACATCTGATGTCATCCCTTGGTGCCGATGGGTTGGGAACGTCGCAGGGCAATTTCAATACAGCGCGAGTTCGATAATTACATCCTGAAACTCACCCGCTCTCTATCCGTGAAGCGATTGCAAGCTTTTGAAACGAATGTGCGCGGCGCTGTAGGCGAGAGCCACATTTTGAAAACGACATACCCTCCATGTGTGAAACTGCTGCCAACTTCTAAACTTCAGGGTCATAAAAAATGTTGAAACAATCTGAAGCGAAACGCCTGGCCTGGCCCTGCCTTCCGACGGGCCTCGGGGTGCGATCGGGAGGATTCGCTTGTAGGGAAAATGAATGAGGAGGACGAAGAGGAGGAGGATGCGGATGAATGGGGAGCAGGAGAAGGACGAGGACGAGGGGGAGTACAAGAGGGGTTCAGGAAGAGGAGGAGGAGGACGAGGAGGAGGAGGATGACGAGGAGGAGGACGAGGAGGAGGAGGAGCAGGACGCGACGACTACTACTACTACTACTACTACTACTACTACTACTACTACTACGACTACTACTACTACTACTTCTACTACTACTACTACTACTACTACTACTACTACTACTATTCTTACCAGTAGTACTACAATTTCTACTACTACTACTACTACTGCTACTACTACTCCTATTCCTACTACTACTACTACTACTACTACTACTACTACTACTACTACTACTACTACTACTACTACTACTACTACTACTACTACTACTACTACGCTACTACTACTACTACTACTACTACTACTACTACTACTACTACTACTACTACTACTACTACTACTACTACTACTACTACTACTACTACTACTACTACTACTACTACTACTACTACTACTACTACTACTACTACTACTACTACCACGACTATTACTACTGCAACAACAACAGCTACTACAACCACTACTACTACAACCACTACTACTACTACTACTACTACTACTACTACTACTACTACTACGACTCGTAATATTAGTAGTCGTAGTGATAGTAGTAGTAGTAGTGGTAGTAGTAGTAGTAGTAGTCGTAGTAGTAGTAGTAGTAGTAGTAGTAGTAGTAGTAGTAGTAGTAGTAGTAGTAGTAGTAGTAGTAGTAGTAGTAGTAGTAGTAGTAGTAGTAGTAGTAGTAGTAGTAGTAGTAGTAGTAGTAGTAGTAGTAGTAGTAGTAGTAGTAGTAGTAGTAGTAGTAGTAGTAGTAGTAGTAGTAGTAGTAGTCGTAGTAGTCGTAGTAGTCGTAGTAGTCGTAGTAGTAGTAGTAGTAGTAGTAGTAGTAGTAGTAGTAGTAGTAGTACGTAGTAGTAGTAGTAGTAGTAGTAGTAGTATAGTAGTAGTAGTAGTAGTAGTAGTAGTAGTAGTAGTAGTAGTAGTAGTAGTAGTAGTAGTAGTAGTAGTAGTGTAGTAGTAGTAGTAGTAGTAGTAGTAGTAGTAGTAGTAGTAGTAGTTAGTAGTAGTAGTAGTAGTAGTAGTAGTAGTAGTAGTAGTAGTAGTAGTAGTAGTAGTAGTAGTAGTAGTAGTAGTAGTAGTAGTTGCAATAGAAGTAATAGTAGCAACAGTAGTAGTACTAGTAGTAGTCGTTGTCGTAGTAGTAGTAGTAGTAGTAGTAGTAGTAGTTTTAGTAGTAGTAGTAGTCGTAGTAGTAGTAGTAGTAGTAGTAGTAGTAGTAGTAGTAGTAGTAGTAGTAGTAGTGGTTGTTGTAGTCGTCGTAGTCGTAGTCGTAGTCGTAGTGGCAGTAATACTCATACTAATCCGAGTAACAGTAGAGTTCACTTCTGGAGTTTTTCCCAGCGTGTCCCCCGCGAAACGAAGGTGTCAACCATTAGGGTACCAGTGGCACCTTCGAAAACCGACGCGCGAGACTTCTTTACAACAACCACACCGAACTGAACTCTCTCCCGGCACCGCGACGGGGAATAAAAAACTACCGGGAAACAACCCAGCCCGCTGGAAAGGAAATTAGATGCTCGTAGGACTCATGGGGTTCAAAGAGCTCACAAGGCTCACAGGGCTCATACGGTTCCGAGGGTTCCTCGGGTTCCCAGGGCTCATAGGGCTCGTAAGGCTTATAAGGCTCATAAGGCTCGCAGGGCTCCTAGGGCTCACGGCTCATAAGTCTCATGGGGCTCATAGGGCTCGTAAAGGCTCATATAGCTCATAGGATTCATAGGATTCAGACGCCTCTCAGGTATTCGGGCGCATGGGGCTCAAGGGGCTGATAAGGCTCCCGAATCACCGTTGTTCACTAAGGTGCTCATATGGCTCAAGGGCTCGTAGGGCTGATGGGGTTCATAGGGCTCGCAGGGCTCATGGGGTTCATATGGCTCCTAGGGCTCATAGGACTCGTAGGGCTCATAGGGCTCATGCGGCTCGTAGGACTCATGGTGCTCATATGGCTCGTAGGGCTCATCGGGCTCCTAGGGCGCATGGAGCTCACAGCGCTTATCGGGTTTGTACGGCTCATAGGGCCCACAGTGGTCATAGGGCGCGTAGGGCTCAGAGGGCTCCTATGGCACACGGGGCTCGTAGGGCTCATGGGGCTCATAGGGCTCATAATGTTCATAGAGCTAAGAGGGCTGATAGGGTTCATAGGGCTGGCAAGGCTGGTATGGCTGATGGGGCTGCCGAGGCACCATTGGGCACCAGGGCGCTTATAGGATTCTCGGGGCAAGTTCATGTGCCTCATTGGGCTCATGTGGTTCGTATGGGATAAGGAGCTCATAGGGCGAATAAAGGTCACAGCGATCGCGAGGCTCATGGGGCTCATAGGGCTCACGCGGGTCGCAGTGCTTATTGAGCTCACAAGACTCATAAGGCTCATGGGGCTTATGCAGCTGCTGGAGTTCGCAGGGGTGACTGGGATCATAAGTCTCGCAGGGCCCAGTGGGCTCATGTGGCACCATCGGGGACCATGGGGCCCATGAAGCTCACAGGGTCATACGGCGCATAAGGCTCACAGAGCTCATAGGGGAAAAGGCAGGGACAACGTTGAGAGAGTAAGGAGGTGGGAGGGGGGGGCGCGAGGCGGCGAGGCGGCTTTGTCGCGGGGCGGTCCGCACTCGCGTCTACGCGAACGGCACGCCGTCGTCGTTTGGGCTGGCGCGGGCGCAGGCAAAAAGCCACCGTGAGGTCCCGGAGTCCGAGCGATTTGCGTCCTGGGGCGAAACGGCCACTATGCACTCCAGGTGCCAGCGTGCCGCAGCGAAGTTGAGGGCGCGCGCCAATCTCGGCTGCGCCCTCGGATGTTCCAGGGAGATCCCGCGCGATGGTGCCCCAGTCCTCGACGGACCATTCTGCGTCAACCGCCCTGGAAGCCAGAGCGTCTATAAGCCGCAGATGGTGCCCCCGACTGCACTTGCACCCCACGTGCAAGACGGGGAGTTTCGTCCTCGACGTTTCGACGGTCAGGTCGAGAGCTCGTGGTTCTCTGGCCTCGGGCTGCAGGTCGACAGTGACGCTGGCGTGTTCGAGCAGGCTGCGCAAGCCCGCGGGGCCGCGCAAGAGTTGGTCTAGAACGGGCGCGTCCCCCACCGGGTGCGACGTGTACGCGCCGTGTCCCAGCAAGTCTCCTTCGCGGGGTAGGCGCGGATAGCTGCCGCCATGGCGCGTGCGTTGGCCTCTGTCGGCTCGGTGGAAACCCGCGGCTAACGCCACCGAGGCGGCGCAAACAGGCCGACGGCGAGGCGCGATGTGCAGCGATGACAGCCACCGCCGCGCGTGGGATTCGGTGCAAGCCGGGCTGGGGCGAAGCGCGTCGCACGCGTGGCGCCTGGTGACCGCGTCCCACGTCGGCGCGCTGGTTCGCGCGAGTCCACGCGGACAACTCAGCCGAAGCGCCCCGAAGAACGTTGTCTGCGAAGTCTTCGAACTCCTGGTCTGGTCTCCAGGGTGGTTCTCTGGAAGGGACAAGACCCTCGTGCGACGAGGCCTCGGCGTCCGCAGTCGGGGGCTCGTCGGCGATGGGAAGCGTCGCTGGCGCATCCTCGATGGCGAGGACGGGGTCTACGGAGGGAAGTTCGGCACCGGCGTCGTCGCCGACGCGTAGTGCGAGGAGTTCAGCCTCCACTGTCCGAATTTTCCGACGAGCCCAAGAGGTATCCGTGCGCGGCGGTGGGTTGGGCTCCGTCCAATGCGCGACCAAGCGTTCGAGCAAGATGCTGCGGGCGCCGCCGCACGGCAGGCCAATGGCGCGGCAAGTGGGCGAAAGAGTTGTCCACGACGCCGCGAAAATGGCATCGTCGATCGTGGTCAAAGGCGGCACGCCACCTTGTGAACATCGATGCTTGCGTTTGGCGGGTGTGTTTGCGGCCATGGGGAACGGAGAGGAAGCAGAGCGCGAAGAGAAAGAAGTTCGAGCCGAGTGGCCACTGAAGTGAGGCGAGCAGCATATGTGCGAGAGAAGAATCTGCAGAGAAGCACATGAGGGAGGAGGGGAAGCAGAAGAACGCAGGAGAACGCAGAGGGTAGAGGAGGCAGAGAGAATGTGGAACAGAGAGCGAAGAGAAGGACGAGGACGCTGGAGAGGCGCATGGATTCGAGCAGGGATTTAACCTGACCAGAAGGGCTTGGCAGTGCTCTTTCGCAGCGTCCTGCCTGCACTCCAGCGTGGGGGTTGTAGGGCTCGTAGCCCTGAGAAGCGTGCAGGGACTGTGTAGTCATGGGGTTCGTGTGGCTCTGAGGGCTCGTGGGGGTCGTGGAGTCGTAGGGCTCACACGGGCCTGAGGGCTCGACGTAGGTCATAGGGCCTGTAGGGCTCATCGGATCTGTAAGAGTTCTAGGTCACATGGGGCTCGGAGGTCCATGGGGCTCCTGGGGACGTAGGGCTCGTAAACTTCATAGGCCTCTTCTGGCGACTGGGGGTCACAGGGCGCGTAGGGGTCGTCGGACTGGATGTACTGAAGGCCCATGGGGCTAATACAGCTCATAGGGTCCATAGGGCCCGTAGGGGTGAAAGGACTCATCAGGCTCATTGGGCTCGTAGGTCTCAAGGGGGTCGTATGGTCCACAGGGGTCATAGGGCTCTGAGGGTGCACAGGCTCTTTGGGGTTCATAGGGCTCATGGGGCCCATAGGGCTCGTAGGGCTCATATGGTTCGTAGGGCTCACAGGGCTCACGAGGCTCATGTGTTTCATGGTGCTCATGGGGCTCATAAGGCCCACATGGCTGATAGGGCGAATAGAGGCTCATAGAGGCTCACAGGGGTCATAGGGGCCATTGGGGTCGTAGGGCTTATAGGGCTCCTGGGGCTCATAAAGCTTTTAGGCGATAGGGCTCGTAGGGCTCATGGGGCACCACGGGGAACCATAGGACTCATAGGAATCACAGGGCCGATGGCGCTATTATGGCTGATAGGTGTTAGAGGGGTCATAGGGATCATAGGGCTCTTGGGGCTCATAGATTTTTTGGGGTTCGTAGGGGTCAGCGGGTCCCCAGGGCTCATAGAGGTCGTAGGGCTTTTGGGGTCCATGGGGCTCGTAGGGCTCATGGGGCTCACAGGGCTCATGAAGCTCGTAGGGCTCTTAGGCAAGAGGCCGTGTTGGGCTCATATGGCTCACGGGGCACCATGGGGTACCATACTTAAGGCTCATAGTGATAACAGGGCCGATAGGGGTGATCTGGCTGATAAGGGTCATAGGGGTCGTAGGGCTCACGGGGCTCATACAACTCTGAGGTATTAGGGCTCAGAGGGCTCGTAGGGCTCATGGCCGATAGGGCTGATAGGGATGATAGGGTGGTAGAGATCATAGGGCTCATGGGGCGCATAGGGCTCTGAGGTAGTAGGGTTCATAACGCTCATGTGGTTCGTAGGGCCGAGCGGCTCATAAGGCTAATAGAGGTCAGAGGGATCGTGGGGCTCATGGGGCTCGTAGGGCTCACGCGGGTCGTAGTGCTCATTGAGCTCGTAGGGCTCATAGGCTCGTGGGACTCATGCGGCTTATGGGGTTCACAGGGGTGACCGGGGTCATGGGGCTCTTTGGGCTCATGGGGCTCATGTGGCGCCATAGGGCACCACAGGGCTCATGAAGCTCGTGGGGGACGCTTTCAGAAAGGGAACAGTGGTACCGCAGGGCTGCTTCGCATTCCCCGTGGTCATTCCAGCATACGCCTCAAGAACCAAGAGATTGTGACGCCCTGCGTCACACGCAGCTGCATGGGGATGTGGTCTCTTGGAGGTGTCTGCGGTGCGTCTTGGGGGCCTCTCGAAGCCTCTTGGAGGGTTCTCGGGGGCTTCTGGGGACTTCTTGGCAACGTCCTGGAGGCCTCCAGGGGGGTCTTGGGGGCAGGATGACAGCCACACCCTTGAGATTCAGGTCGAACGACCCTCTCTGGAGGCTTTGTGGGGCTCACTTGGGGCCCTGTTTGGACTCTCTTTGGCTGTCTTGGGCGTGTCTGCGGCTGTCTTGCAGCTCTCTTGGGCTGTCTTTGGGGCCTTTGGAGCCGTCTTGGGAACTGTCTGGCTCCTCTTGGGCCGTCCTGGGCATCGTGGAAGCCCAGAGCAGGAATGTTGTGGAAACGCAATATTTCCCGAAAGATGTTGATCATTTTAGTGTCCATGAGCCGCACTGGGGGACCCCTGGGAGCGTTCTTGAGCCGTCTTGGGGGCCTTCAGGGCCGTCGACGAGCTTCAATTGTTTGGGTGTTCCGCGGGGCCGTCTGGAACGCGATCCTGGGCGCGCTCGGGCGGCTTGGGATAGCCAGGAAAGCCCCCAGGAACCGAAAAACATGATGTCTGCCCGATGGGACCGTCCAGGGCCGAATGTATGTACCCGCGAAGGGGGGTCACCGGGGGTTTTCCGTCATAAAAAAATCTGAGAGGAATCTAAATATTTCCCCATATCCTAAGAAGGGGTTCTTGTTATTACTTGGACGCCTCCTACTTCCTCTCCTTCTCCTCCTCCTCCTCTCCTCCTCTCCTCCTCCTCCTCCTCCTTCGTCCTCCCCTCCTGTCGGACTTACTCATACTCAGACTTGCTCACACCCAGATTTGCTCACAGGCGGGGCGCTGGTTTCAGCACCCCTAAGGGGAGCCGCCAGGGGGTATATCACGGGCCCGTTCGCGGCCAGTTTGTGGGGATGTCTCATGCGGTTTGCTCGTTTTCATGCCCAACATCCTTGGCTTTCATAGCAGATTTTGAGGATGTCTCAGGCGGGGCGCTGGTTTCAGCACCCCTAAGGGGAGCCGCCAGGGGGTATATCACGGGCCCGTTCGCGGCCAGTTTGTGGGGATGTCTCATGCGGTTTGCTCGTTTTCGTGCTCAACATCCTTGGCTTTCATAGCAGATTGTGAGGATGTCTCAGGCGGCGCGCTGGTTTCAGCACCCCTAAGGGGAGCCGCCAGGGGGTATATCACGGGCCCGTTCGCGGCCAGTTTGTGGGGATGTCTCATGCGGTTTGCTCGTTTTCGTGCTCAACATCCTTGGCTTTCATAGCAAATTGTGAGGATGTCTCAGGCGGGGCGCTGATTTCAGCACCCCTAAGGGGAGCCGCCAGGGGGTATATCACGGGCCGTTCGCGGCCAGTTTGTGGGGATGTCTCATGCGGTTTGCTCGTTTTCGTGCTCAACATCCTTGGCTTTCATAGCAGATAGTGAGGATGTCTCAGGCGGGGCGCTGGTTTCAGCACCCCTAAGGGGAGCCGCCAGGGGGTATATCACGGGCCCGTTCGCGGCCAGTTTGTGGGAATGTCTCAGGCGGTTGCTCGTTTTCGTGCTCAACATCCTTGGCTTTCATAGCAGATTGTGAGGATGTCTCAGGCGGGGCGCTGGTTTCAGCACCCCTAAGGGGAGCCACCAGGGGGTATATCACGGGCCCGTTCGCGGCCAGTGTGTGGGGATGTCTCATGCGGTTTGCTCGTTTTCGTGCTCAACATCCTTGGCTTTCATAGCAGATTTTGAAGATGGAGGAAAGGGGGAGGAGGAGGAGGAGGAGGAGGAGGAGGAGGAGGAGGAGGACGAGGAGTGAGAGTATGCACACCTGGGAAGCTCCGAAGTTACCGCAGGCTGAGGAGGGCACGGCCTGGCAGCTGAGGAGGGGGAGTGAAGATGAAGAGGCTCATGTTCAATCGTACTCAGCTCAATCTGACTCATACTCACTCACTCGCATCAGGATGCACTCGTCTTCGTCGGGCCTGTCGCCAACGTGGACGGGCTATTATAGTCAAACGCTCATGAACAGACGCTCACTACGGCATAATATAAAACATGAGATGCACATATGGGGAGCTCCACGAAGTGAGTAATGTCTGTACACGTGGAAGGATAGATATACGCATACGTATGTGATAATGCACATGTCTGTGTATGTGCATACGTGGAACATATGTTTAAGTATACGTTGCGCGTATGAAATATAAACATATACGCATGTACAGTTTCATTTAGATGTTCATGCTCATATGTGCTCGGATCGACTTGTTGTGTATGTTGTGTATGTATGTATGTACATACATGTCCATCCATCCATCCATCCATCCATCCATCCATCCATCCATCCATCCATCCATCCATCCATCCATCCATCCATCCATCCAACCGGCCAACCAACGAACCAACCAACCAGCAGCCAACCAGCCAACCAGCCAACCATCCAGCCAACTAATCAACCAGCCGAGAGGCCTCTCGGGAGGCCCAAGAAGCTTGCGGGAAGCCTAAGAGGCTTCTCGGGCGGCCCGAGACGCCTCTCGGGAGGCCCTAGATGATTTTGTGGAAGCGGAAGCCCCAGACGCCTCTCGGGAGGCCCAAGGCGCCTCTCGGGAAGCCCAAGGCGCCTTTCGGGGGGACCAAGACGCCTCTGGGGAGGCCAAAAACGCCTCTCGGGAAGCGCCCAAGGCGCCTCTGGGGAGGCCCGAGACGCCTCTCGGGAGGCCCAAGACGCCTCTCGGGAGGCCCAGTGTGATTTTCGGGAGGCCCCAGCCCAAGACGCCTTTCGGGAGGCCCAAGAGGCTTCTCGGAAGGCCCAAGAGGCTTCTCGGGAGGCTGAAGAAGCCTCTCGGGAGGACAACAAGGCTTCTCGGGAGGCCAAAGGCGCCTCTCGGGAGGCCCGAGACGCCTCTCGGGAGGCCCAAAACGCTTCTCGGGAAGGCCAAGAGGCCTGTCGGGAAGCCCGACAGGCTTCTCGGGAGGCCCAAGAGGCCTCTCGGGACGCCCAGGAGGATTCTCGGGAGGCCCAAGAGGCTTCTCAGGATGCCCAAGGGCCCTCTCGGGACGCCCAAGAGGCCTTTCAAGGAGGCCCAAGACGCTTCTAAGGAGGCCTCTCAAGAATTCTCCAGAGGCCTCTGGAAAACTACTTCTGGAACTCGCACACGGGGAATGGATCAATTTACCGGGGAAATACCCAGTTTACCGGGAAAGGAATTATTTCCCTCCTCTCCTCCTCCTTCCCCTCTCGACCATTTCCAGGTCCCCCTACCTGCCCCCGACTCCCCCATCCCCCTCCTCCACATCATCCCCGCCTCCTCCTCCTCCTCCTCCTCCTCCTTCTCCTCCTCCTTCCCCCTCCTTCATCCGACGACGACGGCCACGACGAGCACGACGACCATGACGATCGGCGGAGCGCGAGTTGAGACAAGGGCAACTCAAGAATGGTCCCCGGACCCCTCCTGGAGTTCAAACGCACACGTGATCCGAGCTGCGTTTAGCCGTGGCAGCGAGGGGGGCTCCCGAAGGCCAACTACAGCTGTCTCAGCTCGCCATCCTCTGAAGGACGACCCTTCCGTCCGACGACGAGGGCGGAGCAGGTCCCGACGCGCACGACAAAGCACGAGGACATTCTGCGCCAAGCCGCGGGCGGCTGGGCCCCGGGCCGCGGCGTGGAAGCCGAGGTTCTCCCCGCCGGTGACCACCACCGAGGAGGGCTGGGCCTTCGCCTTCAGGAGGCTGGCCGTCTCCTGCGCGGGCGCGCGCGCGCGAGCCGGCGGCGGGGCCGGCGCCACGCCTGGTCCAGCTGCCGGCGCGTGAGCTCCTTCGGGGCCCTGCTGGCGCTCGCGGCGCCGAAGGCTGCGGAGGCTCGGCACCGGAGGCTGGAGGAGAGCGCGCTCCCGCCATGGCATGGGGGCGGCTGCGTCGCGAAAGAGCCGCCGGTTCTGCGAGTTGCTTTGGCTAGTGGAGGGGGGGCAGTTCCTACCAGGTCACTCGACTGTGCCCATCGCGCCCAGCGACAATCTTCGCGCCCTCGCGCCGACCTGGAGAAGGGCAACCAGGCTGTCCCAGACCGCGACGCCCGAAGCGCGGCAATCTTCGCTCCCCCACCGGTGACCTGGTTCTTGGAAGCCTGCCGAGCTCAACATCTTTTGGCACGCGACTCGTTGCGGACTCTGGGTCCCCAGACCCCCGACGTCATGATTTTGTGGTAACGTCGACCCCAGAAGTCTCGACCCACACCCCCGGACCGGCTCTTCATCCTGAGCCGTTTTGTAAACGGTCCCGACGCTCGGTAAGGGCCTCCAAAAACCGAACATATAATCAGGGTGAGGGGGCCGAACGGTCATTCATTGTCCCTGGGTGCGTGGCTGAAATGAGAATCCGTGGTGAGGATTATGCTTGTTGCGTTGTTGTTGTTGTTGTTGTTGTTGTTGTTGCTGTTGTTCTGAAAGGTAATTATTCTTGATCCCCCCCCTCCGGTGCACATTGCATTTGTCAGTTGAAATGCTCCTCCCAGCGCTCGCACCCGGATTTTTATCAGTGAGAATATTCCTCCTCAAACTGTGCCCCTGGCCCCCGGTTTACAACAACAACAACAACAACAACAACAACGGTTTCCGCTTCACCCTTCTTTGAAATTCACTCCGGCCCCCCGCTCCCGCAGGAGACGTCTTCGCGATTGACTCGAGGAGCGCGCTCCCGCCCGAGACTTCCTTGCAGCTTGCTCGGGCGCCGCGCTCTCCTGCCATGCAGGAGTCGCGCGCTCGCTGGGGACTCCCCCACATCCACTTAGGAATCGCTCTCTCGCTGGAAACTTCCCGGCGAACCACGCAGCAATCAAAAAGAAATACCTACCCACCCAAACTGGTATGACCGCAGACGAAGAGGGCGGGCATCGAGGGTTCGGGAAATTCACGCTGAATGACTCTCGAGCAGATAAGAGCGAACGGTCTCAAACTTGTTGTTGTGAATGTTGAACTCTCACTTCAAAAAGAATAGTTATTGTTGATCACCCCACCAGAGCATACTCTTCTCTCTCAATCACACTGTGCCCCTCGACGCTCGCACCTTTTTTTTTTGTAACAAAAAAACACAGGAAAAATCTTGAAGCTCAAATCGGGCCCCTGGCCCCCAGGTTGGAACAACAACGGCTCCCGCCTGAGACTTCCTCACAATTTAGCCAAGACCCCCGCTCCCGCCCGAGACTTCCTTACATTTTATTCAGGAATCGCGCTCTCGCTTGGGACTTCCTTACAATTAGTTGAGGAATCGCTCTCCTGGCGCTCTGGAGTCGCGCTCTCGCTGGAGACTTGCTTGCAATCTACTGAAGAATAGCACCCTTGCGTTGGAATTTCCTGTAATTTACTCAAGCGCCGCGCTCCCGACACAAAGGCACCCAGGAGTCGCGCTCACACTTACGACGCCCTCACAGATTTCATGGGGATCAGGATCTCGCTGCCCTTCGTGGCCCCGTTGTAACCCTTCGTGGCGCCCCCGCTCTGTTTCATGGCCCCGTTGCAACCCTTCGTGGCCCCATCGCTGCCGTTCGTGGCCCCGTTGCAGCCCCTCGTGGCCTCGTCGCTGCCCTTCGTGGCCCCGTTGCTGCCCTCGTGACCTCGTCGCTGCCTTTCGTGGCCCCGTTGCAGCCCTTCGTGGCCCCCTCGCTGCCCCTCGCGGCCCGGTCGCAGCCTTTCGTGGCCCCGTTGCAGCCTTTCGTAGCCCCCTCGCTGCCTCTCGTGGCCCCGTTGCATCCCTTCGTTGCCCCGTCGCTGCCCTTGGTGGCCCCATATATGTATGCCCTTCGTGGCCCCCGCTCGTTCGCGCCCGTGGTGGCCCCATATGCATGCCCTTCGTGGCCCCGCTGTCGCCTTTCGTGGCCCCTTCGCTGCCCCTCGTGGCCCCGTTGCTGCCCTCAGTGGCCCCGTCCTTGCCCTCCGCGGCCCAGTATACGTATGCCCTTCGTGGCCCCTGCTCGTTCGCGCCTGTTGTGGCCCCATGTGCGTGCCCCTCGTGACCCCGATGCCGCCGTTTGTGGCCCCCTCACTGTCCTACGTCGCCCAGTTGCTACCCTCACTGGCCCCATCGTTGCCTCCAGTGGCCCCGCATTACCTACCCTTCGTAGCGCCCGCCCGTTCGCGCTCTTCGTGGCCCCACACGCATTCCCTTCGTGTCCCCGCTGCCGCCCTTCGTGGCCTATTTCGCGTCTTTGTGGCCCTGCTGTCGTTCTCTCTCGCTCTCGTTTTCGCTCGTCGTCGTCGTCGTCGCCGTCGTCGTCGTCGTCGCCGTCGACGTCGACGTCGTCGTCGTCGTCGTCGTCGTGGTCGGTCCCCTGTCCGTCCCTGTTGGGGTCGGGTCGACGGTCCGCGGCCGCCCCGCCGATCAGCGGTGCCGCTGGCCACGCCGACGGTCCGCGGCCGCCCCGCCGCTTGCCGGGGCCCGACCTGCAGGGAAGAAAGCATAACCCCCCAAAAGGCCTCGATCGAAGACGAAGAGGGCGGGTATCGAGGGTTTGGGTAACACGCGTTATTGGACACTCGAGCAAATAAGGGTGAACAGTCTTAAACTGATTGTTGTTGTTGCTGCTGCTGTTGCTGTTATTATTGTTGGACCCCTTATAAACGCCGTGGCGCTCTCGCCAAGGCGCTGGCAGCATTTTCATCGAGAATGAAGCTCACTCGCAGGCGATTTGGGGGACCACCAAAACCGGCCCCCCAACAACAACAACGCTCCCGCTCGAGACATCCTCCTTTTTAATTCAGGGCCAATGCTCTTGCTCGCCGCCGAAAGCAGCCGTCTCAACAAAACCATCACTCCCGCTCGAGATGTCCTCCCGTTTCACCTTGGGCAAGCGCGCTACTTTTTCTCTCATCGGCGCCGCCCCCCAGCAACAACAACGTTCCCAATCGAGATTTCCTCCTTTTTTACTCATGGCGGTGCTCTTGCTGGCCGCCGACAGACCCTGTCCCGAAAAAAACAGCGCTCCCGCCCGAGATGTCCTCCCGTTTTAGGTTGGACAGGCGCCCTTTTTTCCTCCTCCTCCTCCTCCTCCTCCTCCTCTTCCTCCTCCTCCTCCTCCTCCTCATCCTCATCCTCATCCTCATCCTCATCCTCATCCTCATCCTCATCATCATCATCATCATCAGCATCAGCACCAGCATCATCATCATCATCATCATCATCGTCATCATCATCATCATCATCACCACCATCATCATCATCATCATCATCATCATCATCCTCATCCCTCATCCTCATCCTCATCCTCTCTCCTCTCCTCCTCCTCCTCCTCCTCCTCCCTTTCCCTCCCTCCGCCCCCCTCCCTCCTCTTTCTGTCCCTTCCTTCCCCCACCCCCTCCTCCTCTCCCTCCTCCCTGCTCTCTCCTCCGTCCGTCTTTCCTCCCTCGTCCAGATTTGCTTACTATGAATACTACTATTCTCCTTCCCCTGATGACGGGTTGGGAGTGTTCGCCCCCCCCGCCTATTGTTTTTTACACACAGGATTCCCTGGAAATGGGTTTTCGCTTGCATTTGTTTTCAAAATGCTGCTCTCGCCGAGGCGCCGGCCTCATTTTCGGGCCCCGCTCGTTCCGAATCGCGTTCCCGCTGCAGCGTTGGCGTCATTTCCCGTGCCATGCCACGGCATGCAATGCAATGCTCGGTTGCGTTCCGCTGCGCGATGCCATGCCTTCAGCTGAAGCTGTGATATGCAGTGCTTAAATGCCACGCCGTGCTATGACATGCTACACTTTGATATTCAACGCCACGCTATGCAATGTTATGTTCGGGGCCACTGTGCGACGCCATGCCTTGCGTTGCAAAGCTTTGCGGTGCAATTCTTCACTACGCCACGCCGCGCCATGCTGTGACATACTACGCTTTGCGGTGCTCTTCTACGTCATGCCATGCCGTGCTCCATAATGCATCACGTACCCTTTCGGGGTCATTGCCCTGCTCGACATTCGACTGGGCGAGTAGAGAGGGGATCTACGCCATGGTAAGGGATGGGAGGGAGGGGTAGGATGTCAGATATGACACGAGCGCACCTAGCTTGTCCCTCCCCTCCCCCCCTCCCTCTCCACCTCCTCCTCCGCCTCGTCCTCCCTCCTCCTCCTCCTCCTCCTCCTCCTCCTCCTCCTCCTCCTCATCATCATCATCATCATCATCGTCCTCCTCGTCCTCCTCGTCCTCCTGTTTCCTCCTCCTCCTCCTCTTCGTCGTCGTCCTCCTCCTCCTCCTGCTCCTCCTCCTTCTCCTCCACCACCTCCCCCTCCTTCCCCGTCTCTCGTCCTCCTTCTTCCTCCCTCCAACCCCCTCCTGTTCTCCTTCCTCCCCCCCCCCAAAGCCCCCCCCTCTCCCCTCGTCCTTTCTCTTCTTCGTCCCCCGTGTCTCCTCCCTCCTCCTGCCTCCCCCCCCTCCCCCCCCTTTCTCCTACCGTCCTCCCTCGTCGCCACCGTTTGATACTTCCTTACCTTTTACTCGAAACTGGGGCCCTCGTTTCGGCGCCTCCGGGGCCCCCCCGAGAGTCCACGTTGCACCTTGATACCTACAGAACTATCATTTTTGGAAAGCATATACACATGTAGAGGAGGAGAAGGAGGGCGAATGGCTCCCAGGCACTCCAAGGATCGAGGGTCGAAGGATTGCCTTCGGGGATTCCTTGAGAGGGCGCGGGTGGGGCATGTGGAACGCGCCTGGGGGCGTGAGCGGCAGCGCCAGCGGCAGCGCATGGGGGCGGCAGCGCCTGGGGGCGTGAACGCTCAGGGTCACGCGCCGAGGCCGCAGGATGATGGCGCAACAGTTCGAACGAGGAGTAAGAACCACCTCGTCCCCGGAGGTACTTCCACTACAACTCCTCCTCCTTCCTCCTCCCCGTCCTCCTCCTCCTCCTCCTCCTCCTCCTCCTCCTCTTCTCCTCCTCCTCCTCATCCCTCCTCCATCCTCCATCCTCCATCCTCCTCCTCCTCCTCCTCCTCCTCCTCCTCCTCCTCCTCCTCCTCCTCCTCCTCCCTCTCGCTCATCTTCGCTCCCCTTTTCGTCCTCTTCCTCCTCCGAGATGCGGGGCGTGCGCAAGGCGATTGCGATGGCGATGTGCCGTCCGAACTGTGGATGCCGAGGTTCCTCGGAAGAGGTGGTGGCAATACTTCCTTGGGCGGGAGACTTGGGCGAGGGAATATCGGGCCCCGCGCGCAAAAAAAAACATAATGGGGTGTGGTATCCAAGAGGATGCATGTGACGTGTGGAGGCATGGCGCATGCTGGTGAAATGATGTTTGTTGTTGGTGGTGGTGTTGTTGATGTTGCTGTTGCTGTTGCTGTTGCTGTTGCTGCTTCTGCTGCTGCTGCTGTTGCTGCTGCCGCTGCTGCTGCTGCTGTTGTTGTTGTTGTTGAACATTATTACTTCTACAGAATAATTATTGTTGGGGCCCCTGGTGCACGACCCCCCCGCCGCGCCTAGGCCGCAGCCTCATTTTCATCATTTTCGTGTGGAAGTCTCAGGCAAAACGGGGGAGTCCGGATCCGGTTGTGTTGTTACGATCGGTTTTCCCTTGCAAGAAAAAAAACCTAAAGTGGACATTTCTTGTTCTAACATAACCAAACTTCAAGAATCCCTTGCAAAAAACAAGGTAAAGTGGACATTCGCGCGCGCAAGACGAAATCCTTCCAAAACCTTAGTTTTCGTAGCGATTTTAACATAAAAACATCAAAAACAATGGTTTTTTTTTCAAAAAAATGCCAAAATTTCATCCCGCGCGCTCTTGCGGATTCGTAGAAAACCCAACACTTTTTAATCATTTCTGTCAAACGGGTTTTGCGAGCAACTTTTTCGAACTTCTGCAACAACGGCTGCGCACCTGCCAGGGCCATCATCCCTGTCAAATAATACCATGCGGGACACATTCGTTTTTTCTTCGCGCGCGCACGCCGTCGTCGTCGGCCGCGGGGCCCTGAATAGTAGCCACGGTCGTCCGCATGCCACGAAGTGAAGTGTCCGAACGTCATAGGGCGGGAAGCTGGGTGTGGGTGGTGGCGAAGAGTCGTTTGGAAATTTGGTAGAGCTTGAACCGGCCCCCCCACAAAGTGGGGGTATTGCCCGCCTCCTATGAAAACCCTGGCACTGGTGAGAACGGAGTGTCCCCACGTGCTAGTAATTGTTGTTGTTGTTGTTGTTGTTGTTGTGCGTTGTCGTCGTCCCCCCCGCGACCCACCCCGCGACCCACCCCGCGACCCGCCCCGCGACCCCACCCCGCGCGACCCACCCCGCGACCCACCCCGCGACCCACCCGCGACCCAACCCGCGACCCACCCGCGACCCACCCCGCGACCCACCCGCGACCCACCCCGCGACCCACCCCGCGACACACTCCGCGACCCACCCGCGACCCACCCCGCGACCCACCCGCGACCCACCCGCGACCCACCCGCGACCCACCCCGCGACCCACCCGCGACCCACTCCGCGACCCACCCGCGACCGATCCACATTGGTTTGAAGACAAAATCGGCGTCTGCGGCGGGCGTTTGCATAATTTGGAGAATTTTGGCGCCTGCGGCGGGCTTCTCCAGAATCTCGGACACTGCCGACGCCGCCACCGCCCCCTCACTCTTATCCGCATCTGCGGGGGGCTACGCACGTAAGAAAGACCCCCGCCGTTATTTATCCCATGACTCAAGGCGGTCTGGGCTCTCCTCGGGGCCAGGTGGGCCACAAGGCGGCTGCGGCAATCCTGGGCGCTAGTGCCGCGCAGCGCGCCGGCAAGACAGCTGGAGGCCAACCCTACGATGCTGAGCAGACCAGGCTGCCCACTCCTCCTCTTCCTCCTCCTTCTCCTCTTCCTCATCTTCCTCTTCCTCCACCTCCTCCTCCTCCTCCTCCTCCTCCTCCTCTTTCTCCTCCTCCTCCTCCTCCTTCTCCTCCTCCTCTTCCGTCCTCCTCCTCCTCTGTCCTCCGTCCACTCGTCCGCCTCCCCCGCATCCGCCCATCCCCCCCGAACCATGCCCATCCAACAACGTGAAGACGTTTTGCTGAAGACCAGCCGAAAACGTGGACGACGCGATTCGCTGTGGCCTTTTCGTATAACCTGTGACCTCCACGGCCCGCGGCCGTCGCAGTTTCGCGCACGCGCGTGCAGTCGGCTTCCCGCCGGCGCCACTGCTGCTGCCTACCGCGCCGCTCCTCGCCCGGGCTGCCTGGTCCAGGCGTTTTTTTCCTGCTGAACCTCGGCCCTGGAGGTCCAACGCAGCGCTGCGGCTGCTTCACGTCCGGCTTGCCAAGCTTGGCAAGAAGTGCGAGTCCCTCGCGGAGCCGCACAAGAGCGCGAACTGGCGTGGCTGCGGCCGGGAGCGTGCTCTCAAAGCGGGCCAAGGTGGTCCCCACGACGGGGTGTGGGGTGTTGGGGCGCCCGCTCAGAAGCCGATCGTTGGCCGTGGGCGGGGGCAAAGGGGGGGGGGTTCGTGAGGAGGCGTCGTTGACCTGGGGTGGGGCGAAGGGGAGCCTTCCTGGGACGCACAAAGACATACTAGTACGATATGTCCTCCTTGGAGGCGCGCATCCGACCCGAACATATGATAGACCCATCATCTTGTAGTATTTCGTTTCCCGAGCGGTGTGGCCACAAAGCGCCCGCCACGACGCATATGCTATAATATTTCTCGGTGCGTTTGTCGCCCATGGGGGAACGACGCACACGGCGCACACATAGTATTAGTATGTTGGGGTGACGCCGACTTCCTGAGAAGTCAGGAGGGACTCCTGGTAGAAGGGCCTAGAGGCCTCCAAGAGGGCCTCTTCCCGGAGCAGAGCAAGTTGAGACACACTGGCAACCCGCAGTCGAACCCACCTGACCCCCTTCCAGGAGTCCGAGCGCACTAGATTTCCGAGCTGCGTCCAGCCGTGGCGAGCAGAAAGGCCCCCCGGAGGGCAAACACCGTTGTCCCAACTCCTCCCCAGACTACTTACATCATGACCTTTCTCATAAGGTCGACCCCCAAGGGTCTCGACCCATTCCCCGGGACCGGCTTTCGATCCTGAATTGTTTTGTCACGTTCCAACTGCCTGGTAAGGCACCCCACAGGCCGGAAATCACAAACAACATCACGCCATGATGTTTGCGTGATCCGAGGAGGTCAGGATCTGATGTTCGATGGCCTGAGGACTTCCGAAAAGCCTCCGCTCTCCTCAAAAAGGCCGCCCCGCGAGGAGGTGGAAGAGGAGGAGGAGGCGAAGGATGATGATGAGGAGAAGAAGACGGAGGAGATGACGGAGGTGGAGGAGGAGGAAGAGGAGGAGGAGGAAGAAGAGGAGGAGGAGGAGGACAAGGACAAACACATCCGAAAAAAAAAGTAACGTCAGAGCACTTGCACGGGTGGTCCACGCGCTATTGCCAAAATACCTTTCGATTTGTTGTGCTACAGCCCTGGTTTCTCACCTGGGCTGGCAGGGGGCATACCCCGTAGCTCAAGGACAGAGCTCCGAGGTGGCCCCGTAAGACTGGCTCGCTACCTTACATCACGAGTCCAATTGGGTCAGTGCGGGGGGAGCAGCTGCTGGCCCTTCCGCGTGCCCTGGGGGAGGGGACGCGCGGGCTGTGCAAGGCGGCCAATCCAAAAGGACACGAGACGGCGACACGACCTCAAAAGGAGGAGAGGGGGGAGAGACGGAAGGCCAGAGACCCCAAACTGTTGCTGGCGGGGGGGTCCTACCTCTACAGTTTGAATTCCGTGCTCTGCTTTCCCACTCAGCTCACTTCTCGGTCGTTCCGAAAGTCGCTCCATGTGTTGTCAAATATGTACTCTGGTACCCTGTGAGGTAGCTCAAATTTCCCCCTCGGAGCGTGTGAGGTACAGCATACTGGAAGTCACGGTCACAGGTAGGGCCAATGAGGAGCACTCTGCTGGGCATTGTAATGATCACTAGGAGGAGGAGGAGGAGGAGGAAGAGGAGGAGGCGGAGGAAGAGGAGGAGGAGGGGGAAGAGGAGGAGGAGGAGGAGGAGGAGGAAGAGGAGGAGGAGAGGAGGAGGAGGAGGGGGAGGAGGAGGAGGAGGAGGAGGAGGAGGAGGAGGGGGAGCACCCCCCCCCCCTCTTTTGCAGTGCGCACGGGCCGAGCTCCTCCAGGGTCCCGGACTGCACGGCGATGTAGAGCTTTGCGGCCAGGCCCTCCACCTCCTCCAGAGGGAGAGCACATGGCGTAAGCAGAAATTGTCGGAGCTCCGCGCGGATTCCCGAGACCCCCTCGAGCCATGAAAAAACCAGGACGGGAAATTCTGTGCTGTGTTCTGCCTCTGGGAGCCCTCACAAGGCCTCGGGGCCGCCAAACAAACGACTCGGAACGAGAAGCCGGTTCCGTGGCATGGGTCGAGACAGCTGGGGGTCGACGCTATGAAAAAATCATGACGTCGGGGGTCTGGGTTCTTGGCTCCGCGCTGAGGCCCTGGCGCGCGGAGCGCGCCAGGGGCGGCGCCAGAGGCGCCGCCGGGGGGCGCCCAACGCCGAACCGAAACACCCGCGCGGAGCTCCGAGCGTCCATGGTCATGCCGCTTGCTCTCCTCTCACTCCCGGTTCTCGCCCACGGTACGCTCCGCGGCCAGCTTGCACACCGCCTTCTGCAGCTCGGCGGCTGTGAGGGGGTTCTTGGCCACCTGCAGAGGGACCCAGGGACACACACAAATCCCAGGAGTCCCTATCTTTCTCTTCTATGCTCTGGGTTTTCGTCGCCCCCCGCACCTCCCATAGTTTCCCGCATTTTCCCGGGAGCCGACGATGCATTGTGTCTGTGTGTTTGTCCCCCTCCTGAACCTGGAGCGCGGTGCTGCCGGTCCGGTCGCAGCGCCCAGGGTCCAGGCGCATCTCGTCCGTCAGCAACCGGCACATCTCGGGCAGCCCGCACTTCGCCGCCACGAAGAGGCACGTCTCGCCCTTGTTGTTGGCGAGCTGGACGTCCGCCCTGTGGCTCACCAACAGCCTCGGAGGAGAAGGTGCCGATAACCCCAGACCCCCCTCGAGTCATGAGAAAACTCACGACGGAGGTGTCTTGCTATGTCTGGCCACTGGGGGCCCTCACCGAACCTTCGGGACTCGGGACCGTCGAAAAACGACTCAGGACGAAACACCGGTCCTGGGCAATGGGTCCAGACCTCTGGGGGCCGACGTTATGACAACATTCTGACGCTGGGGTCTGGGTGAAAAGCTCCAGAGTCGCCACGGCGTCTGGGGAGTCGCGGCATCTGTACCTCTGTTGATTTACCAAAGAAGGACCCCTAACCCTTTGGGAGGGGACCTATGTTAGGAGAGCCAAAAACATTAGGGACAGGATGTCTTTTCTGCAGATGTACCGAGCCAGATCCTCCAGAATTAGAATCCCTAATGCAAACACGGGGACCTCAGTGAGGCCACGTCTTCATCGTGTTATTAGGGTCAAGGCTTCCTTTGCTTCGATGGTCTGCAATCCCCCACGGCCGGATCCGCTCCACCGCGCCGCTGTGCGATGCGGTCTTCCCCCGGGCACTCTGGACGGCGAAGAAGACCTGAAGGGCAGCGAGAGGGGGGATAGGCCTAGGGGGGGATGCCTCGAACCTCGCCATCGCTCGGACGTCCATTCCCTGTGTTTCTTTGTCGGTCTCGTGCGTGGTTTTCCCGCCAAATGATCAAGGATGCTCCTCGATGGCCCTCGCCCAAGGAAAAATGCACACGTCCGAGCGATGCCAAGGAACTGGAATCGGCGATACACCGCCGATAGATCGGCGCTGAGCCCCCAGTAGCGAAGCCGCAGCTCTCTGGGCGGGCTGGGGCCATCGGGCCCCTATAGCGAAGCCGCAGCTCTCTGGACGGGCGGGGGCCATCGGGCCCCTACAGCGGCGAGGCAATGGGCGACGGCGGGTCGAGGCATACCACCCCCAGGCCTGTCTATCCCAGGGGGAGGAGGAGTAGGAGGAGGAGGAGGAGGAGGAGGAGGAGGAGGAGGAGGAGGAGGAGGAGGAGGGAGAGGAGGAGGAGGAGGAGGAGGAGGAGGAGGAGGAGGAGGAGGGACTTCATGATTTTTCCATTTTACCAGCCTCGAACGTATCCCTATCCCTAAGATTGACACGCCAAAAGGCGATGACAATCTTAGGGATTCGCCCTCAAAAGATAAGGGAATCCGTAAGATCGGCATCGTGATGAGGAGGTGCCCAGCATGGGGATAGGGAAATGTTCCAGGCTGGTAACCATTGCGTCGACCATTGGAGGTCTCGACCCATTCCCCTGGACCAGTGTTTCATCCTGAGTCGTTTTTCGACGGTCCCGAGGGCCGGTCAGACCCCCAGAGGCCGAAAAAAAACAAAAACCTCCCGTCATGATTTGTTCATTGCCCGGGGGGGTCTGAAATCGCTGCCCCCGAAGACCGGCGTGTCCCCCAGGGCGTCCCGCCGGTTGACGTCGCACCGGGCGCGCAGCATGCTCTCGATGCAGCCCCGGCTGGCCGCCCAGAACAGCGGGGTCTGCCCGTTCTCGTCCACCCGCTCGTGCTCGCAACGCTGCGCCAGCAACATGTCCACGCACTCCGTGTGGCTGCAGCGGGTCACACAAAGCACCGACGCCAGGATACCCAGACCCCCTCGCGTTGCGAACAAAATCGCGACGGGAAATGTTTTTGCTACTTTCGGCCTCCGGGTACCATTCCTGCGCCTCGCGACTGTCAAGCAACGATTCGGGATGAGAAACCGGTCCTGGGGAAGGGGCCCAGACCGCAGGGACCCGACGTTGTGAAAAAGATCACGACGTCGGGGGTCTGGGTACCGCGAACTGTTCCGTGGTGCTCTCTCGGGGTGCGTTCTGACCCGGATTCCGAAGCGAATCCAGCCGTGGTAACGAGGGACGGGGGTAGCGGTACTGGTATTTTTTCCTCCTCTGAAGGCCCCCTGCTCGCGGCGTAGAACAAGGGCGACTGGTGGAGGTAGTCGGTCTGGTCCGGGTCGCACCTTTGCCGTATCAGGTAGGCGCAGGCGTCGACGTCCCCCTCGCGGATGGCGTAGAAGAGCGGCGTCTGGCTGTTGATGTCCTGAACATCATTTCACCAATCCCTATCCCCACTGGCGTGGCCTGGGCCCGATTGGCCGATTTACCGAGGGCGCGCCGTTGGATCACCCAAAGGGGGGGTGTCGGGACCAGCCCCCCGTTTTCCCCGATCCGTCGTCGGCGGACCCCCCTCCCCCCCATTCCCGCTCTATCGTCGGCGAAATCCCCTCCCCCCCCTTCCCGATCCGTCGCCGGCGGACCCGCCTCCCCTCTTCAAGGGGGGCGGGTCCCGAACCCCTCCCCTTTGGGAGGGGGTTCCTTCAAGGGGAGGGGGGGAGGGGGGGATCCGAACCCCTCTCCCCGCTTTTGACCTTGAAATGCGGACCCCCCCCCTCCCATCCTTTCGCCACGCCGCCCCCTGCTTCCAAAACCCTATCCCTATCCGTATGTCCTATGACCCCCACGTCCCCACCTAGCCAGCCGATGGCAACCCCGCCGTCCTAACTGTCCAAAAAACAAAACAAACTCACTGTTTCTCGCCAAGATGTCGTCGAGTTGCGAAAAGTGTAAAGGGATTGTACGGAATGGACGTCGCTCGGGTAACCCTAAGCGGGTGGTCGCGTCCTACCCTCCAAAAAACAATGCGCAGTCAACGTTTTCCTCGTCAACATTGAGAATCTTATCGTCGACGCTGCGAAATAGTGTAGCAGGAATGGGGCGCGGCGCACATCGCGCGCAGACGCTTGGCCAACCCTGCGCGGGACCCCCCGTCCTACCTGTCAAAAAAACCATGCAACGTCGACGTTTTCCTTGCCAACATGTACTTTCTCCTCGTCGGCGCTGCGAATCGCGCATCGGGAATGGGATGCGGCGCACATCGCGCGGGGACGCCTGCTCGTCAACATGGACTTTCTTGTCGTCGACGCTGCGGCCCGTCGGGTTGAGGAGCTGGGCGGGCGGCAAATCATAATGCTTCAAGCAAGTGCGGTTCGCCGCCGGCGCGCGTGGCTGGAATGTGACGCGGCGCACTTCGCGCGCTGGACATGTTGTAGCCGACGATGCAACATGAGAGGCCGGAGCGGGGCGCGGCGTACATCGCGCGCGGTCTTGTTTCTCGTCGACGTTGCTCAATACGCGGCAGGAGTAGGACGCAGCTCGCGTCGCGCGCTGAACGTCTAGCCGCCCACGATATAAGATGAACGACAGGCGTCGGACGCGACGCAGTTGTTGCCTATGTTGTGGGGGGGCGGGTGGGAGTGGACGGAGCCCTCTGGCTCGTTCGAGCTGGCTAACTTGACCACGCCTAAACCTCAAACCTAATCCCTGCCCTTACCCCTAACCCCAAACCCAACCCCTCACTCTTAACCCTAACCCCTACCCTACGCCTAACCTTCACCTCTACCCAAACCCCTACCCAAACCCCTAAGTCAGACCCTAATCCCCACCTGAACCCCTACGCTAAGCCTTAACCCTAAACTTTTAACCCATGCCCGAACCCGAACCCCTACCCTAGCCCCTGATCCTAGCCCGCTTCCCGCTGATGACGTCCCGAAGATATCCGACACCCCCCCGCGTATTGTTTTCCCTACATAGGCTCTGCCTAGAAGGGCCCTTACTCTCTTAGCTTAAAGGGCCGGGCAATGCACAGCGACCCGGGCGGTTCCCCCAGTCCCCGCCCCGCGGTTCCGCCAGTCCCCTGAGAGCTCTAGCTTTAGCTTAGCTTTAGCTTAGCTTTAGCTTAGCTTTAGCTTAGCTTTAGCTTAGCTTTAGCTTAGCTGTAGCTTAGCTTCAGCTTAGCTTCAGCTTAGTTTTAGCTTAGCTTCAGCTTAGCTTCAGCGTGGCTTTAGCTTAGCGGCACCTTAGCGTTAGCTTAGCTTTCGCTTAGCTTGAGCTGTAGCTTTAGCTTAGTTTTAGCTTAGCTTTAGCTTAGTTTCAGCTTAGCTTCAGCTTAGCTTCAGCTTAGCTTTAGCTTAGCTTTAGCTTAGCTGTACCTTAGCTGCACCTTAGATTTAGCTTAGCTTTAGCTTGGCTTTAGCTGAGCTGCGCCTTAGCTTTAGCTTAGCTTGAGCTTAGTTGTAGCTTAGCTTTAGCCTAGCCTTTACCGTAGCTTTAGCTTAGCTGTGGCTTAGTTGTAGCTTAGCTTGCCTTTACCGTAGCTTTAGCTTAGCTGTGGCTTAGTTGTAGCTTAGCCTTTACCGTAGCTTTAGCTTAGCTTTAGCTTAGGTTTCGCTTATATGCACATTAGCTTTAGCTTAGGTTTAGCTTAGCGGTAGCTTAGCCTTAGCTTAGCCTTAGCTTAGCTTTAGCTTAGCTTTAGCTTAGCTTCATCTTAGCTTTAGCTTACCTTAAGATTAGCTTAGCTTAGCTTAGCTTTAGCTTAGCTTTAGCTTAGCTTTAGTTTAGGTTTAACTTAGCTTTAGCGTAGCTTTAGCTTTACTGTTCGTACTAATGCTGCTTTCCTAGGGGCTCCAACTCCCATGTAAGGTCGCGCTGGGATAATTTTACACACGAGATTCCCGGGAAACGGGTTTTCGCTTGCGTTTTTTTTCAACGTGCTGCTCTCGCTGAGGCGCCGGCCTCATTTCTGCTCCCGAATCGTTCCGAATCGTGCTCCCGCTGCAGCGTTGGGCCTCATTTTCGGATCGGTGTTTGGCCTCCGTCGTTCAGGATGGCGTTCTCGCCTCAGCGCGGGCCTCTTTCTCGCGCGCCCATCCGCCCGCCACCACCGCGCCGCACCACCACCACCACCACCACCACCACCAACACCACCACCACCAGCACCCAGCACCACCAGCACCACAGCACCACCAGCACCACCAGCACCAGCACCCACCACCACACCAGCACCACCAGCACCACCACACCACCACCACAACCACGCACACACGCACGCACGCACGCACGCACGCGCACCACCACCCACTACGCACGCGCGCGCGGAGCCACAGGTCCGCTACGACACGCGTCCGCGGATAGAGAAAATCAGCGCCATGGTAAGGGATGGGAGGGAGGGGTAGGACGTCAGATATGGCGCGAGCGCACCTAGCTTGATATACACCCCCTCCCCCAAGCGACTGGGAGCCAACCAGGGACCATGCGGGCCCCGCCCCCACCATTCCTTGTATAAAACAATACACAACACACTCTGCCTCCAAATTCGGAGCATGAGCAGCGAACCCGATGCGGCCTCCCCCCACCATCCCTGTCAAAAAACAATAAATACACTTGGCAGCGGCAGCGGCTGCGGCGGCTGCGGCGGTGGCGGCGCCGGTGGCGGCGGCGGCGGCGGCGGCGGCGGCAGTGGTGGCGGCAGCGGCTGCGGCGGCAGCGGCTGCGGCGGCGGCGATTCGGGAGCGGGGGCGACGGCGGCGGAGGCGGCGGGCGGGCGGCGCGGCGGCGGCGGCCGCGGACGGCGGCGGCGGGCGGCGCGGCGTAGGCGGCGGCGGCGGCGCATTGGCCTCCAGTAGCTGTCGATCCAAAGACGGCTGCTGAATCTGCTGCGGCTCGGGCCAGGCTCGAGTGCTACGTATGTGTTGGGAGGGCGGGTGGGAGTGAGCGAGACGGCTTGCGGGCGGGGAGGGAGTCTTGACACTAACCCTAACCCCTACCCCTAACCCGAACCCTACCACTTGCCCCTAACCCCACCCCTAACCCTGACCCGAATCCTGACCCCATCAACCCTATGCCCTAACTCTAACCCCTAAACTCTACCCTAACCCCCAATCGTAACCCTAATCCCTAATATTAACCCTAAGCCCTAACCCTAACCCCATCAACCCTACCCTAACCCCTACCCTAACCCTAACCTCTACCCTAACCCCCATCCTAACCCCTAACCCTAACATCTACCCTGAACCCTAGCACGGACCTAACCCTAATCCTCACCTGGACCCCTACCCTAATGCGAACCTAACCTCAACCCTAAACCCTTACCCGTAACCCCTAACCCTAACCTCTAACCTTAAGCCTAAACCGTAACCCTAACTCCTAATCCCAACCCCAACTCCTACCCTAACCCTAACCCCTACCCTTAATCCCTACCCTAACCCTTAACCCTTCCCCTTACCCCGACCCTAAACCCTAACCCCTACCCTCAACCTCTACAATAACCCTTAACCCTAACCCTTAACCCTTAACCCCTACCCTAACCCTAACCCCGACCCAAAACACTAACCCTAACCCCTAAACCCTAACCCTAACCCCTACCCTAACCCTAACACCTACCTCAACCCTAACCCCTAACCCCGAATACCCTCACACTAACTCTAACTCCTACCCTAAACCCGATCCCTTCCCCTTACGCCTAACCCTGGCCCCTAACTCTAACCCTAATCCCTGACCCTAACCCTAAAAACTAACCCTAACCCTTCAAACCTACCCTAACCCCTAACCCCTAACCCTGACCCTAATCCCTAACACCTTACCCTAACTCGTATCCAAACCCCGAAACCCCACCCCCTACCCGAACCCCTAACCTTAACCCTAACCCCGACCCTAAACCCTAAACCGAACCTGACCCCTAACCCCCACCCCACCCCTAACCCCAAGCCCCGGACACAAGACTCTCTGCACAGGCTCCAGCGCTCCGGAGCGGAGAGAGCGTCCCCACCTCCCCCCCCGCCTTGCATGGCCAAACGGGGGGAGGGGGGGGTCCGAAATCGCCCCCCCCCCGCCTCCAGCGCCAAGGGGGGGGGTCCGAAAATGTCCCCCCCCCCCCCCCCTTGAAGGGGGGGAGGGGGGTAGGTTTTGGGAGCACCCCCCTCCTTTTCAAGTACGAGGTGATCCACTGGCGCTCTTTCCGATTTACCCCCCCCTCCCCGATGGGGACGTGGGCTGTCCTCCCTTCGGGTTCCGAGGGGGACATCACCAGCTGGGGTGGTGGACTGGCGGGGCTCGGAATGGAGAGGGGGATACCCAGGCCCCCGACGTCGTGACTTTTTCACAAGGTCTGGGCCCCTTCCCTACCAGCCTCGAACTTACCCCTATCCCTAAGATTGACACGCCAAAAGGCGATGACAATCTTAGGGACGCACCCTCAAAAGATAAGGGAATCCCTAATATTGGCATCGTGACGAGGAGATGCCCAGCATAGGGATAGGGATATGTTCCAAGCTGGTAACTTCCCCGGGACCGGCTTCTCATCCCGCATCCTTCCTTGACGGTCCCGAGGCGCAGGAAGGGCCCCCAAAGGCCGAAAATAACCCAAACATTTCCCGTCGTGACCTGCTCACAGCGCGAGGGCGTCTGGGATGGGATCGGTTCAGTGATGATGATGTCCAGGGCCGCAGCCTTCAGGCCGTACTCCTCCACCAGCAGCTCCATGAGCCCCCTCCTGCCGCCCCTGCCCAGCAGCCCGCCGTGGGCGTCCGCCTCGCGCGACGAGGGGCGCGAGGCGGCGAAGAAGACCAGGTTCTGCTTGCGGGCCGGGTGGATGAAGTTCACGTTGGCGCCCGCGGCGATGCACTCGCGCACGTCCTGCGGCCGGGAGCTTTTGCTTACCGCGTGTCGCCCCGGCGGCCCCGGCGACGCGCTTTGCCTCGCAGAGCGGATCGCGCGTCGCTCCGCCCCGCGGGGCGGGACGCTGGGAAAGGCTCGGCACGTAGACGCCTGGGGACCGCGAAGAGGAGAAAGTCCCACCAGCCCTCTGGGCGTCGGTGGTTTAGGGAGTTTCCTCTTCCACCGCTCCTTCTTCCCCTTCGGGGAGGGGTTTATCACTGTTCCCTATTAGTAAACACCCCCTCCCCCAGGCGACTGGGGGCCAACCCGAGTCCATGACCCCCCCCACCATCCTTTGTAAAAAACAACACAAAACACACTCTGCCTCCCAAATTCCGAACATGCGCAGCCAACCCGATGCGGCCCCCCCCACCATCCCTGTCACAAAAACAATACAGAGTACAGTTGGCGGCGGCGGCGGCTGCGGCGGCTGCGGCGGCGGCGGCGGCGGCGGCGGTGGCTGCGGCGGCGGCGGCGGCGGCGATGGCGGCAGCGGCTGCGGCGGCGGTTTGGCGGCAGGGGGCGGCGGCGGCGGCGGCGGCGGCGGCGGCGGCGGGGGGCGGCGGTGGCGACGGCGCGGCGGCGGCGGCGGCGGGCAGCGGCGGCGGCGGCGGCGGCGGCGGCGGAGGCGGCGGCGGCGGCGGCGGCGGCGGCGGCGGCGGCGGCGGCGGCGGCGGCGGCGGCGGCGGCGGCGGCGGATTGGCCCCCAGTAGCTGCCCATCCAAAGACGACTGCTGCATATGCTGAGGCTCGGGCCAGACTCGGATGCTACGTATGTGTTGGGAGGGCGGGTGGGAGTGAGCGAGACGGCTTGCGGGCGGGGAGGGGGTCTTGATCACTGTCCCCTATTAATAAACACCCCCTCCCCCAGGCGACTGGGGGCCAACCCAGGTCCATGACCACACCCCCCCACAGTCCCTTGTAATTATCCCGGCAAAGCATCCTAACAGCGATGTGTAGGAGCATATCTGGAAGCATTCCCCTTAAGATTCAGATGAGAATCCAGTTGTAGAATTGTGCTGTTCTCGCAGTCGTAGTCGCATTCGCGATGACAGTCGCAGTGGCGACGGCAGTCACAGACACAGCCTCAGCCTCAGCCTGCCAGCCTCAGCCTCAGCCTGCCTCAGCCTCAGCCTGCCTCAGCCTCAGCCTCAGCCTGCTTCAGCCTCAGCCTCAGTCTGCCTTCAGCCTCGGCGTCAGCCTCAGCTGCCTCAGCCTCAGCCTGCATCAGCCTCAGCCTCAGCCTCAGCCTGCCTCAGCATCAGCCTGCCTCAGCCTCAGCCTCAGCCTGCCTCAGCATTCAAAATGTGGCCCGGGAATGAGGTTCTGGGAACTCGAAGAACACGAAGTGGCCTACAGTTGGCTCCGGGCATCCAAAATCATGCCCAGGAATGGAGTTCTGGGAACTCGAAGACCACGAAGTGCCTAGTTGGCTCCGGGCATCCAAAATTTGGCCCGGGAATGGAGTTCTGGGAACTCGAAGACCACGAAGTGGCCTACAGTTGGCTCCGGACATCCAAAATTTGGCCCGGGAATGGAGTTCTGGGAACTCGAAGAGCACGAAGTGGCCTACAGTTGGCTCCGGGCATTCAAAATGTGGCCCGGGAATGGAGTTCTGGGGGCTCGAAGACCACGAAGTGGCCTACAGTTGGCTCCGGGCATTCAAAATGTGGCCCGGAATGGAGTTCTGGGAAGTCGAAGACCACGAAGTGGCCTACAGTTGGCTCCGGGCATTCAGAATGTGGCCCGGGAATGGAGTTTGGGAGGTCGAAGAGCACGAAGTGTCTGACTGTTGGCTTAAAACGACTTCTGCGGCACCCTGTCCGGCACCCGCCCAGACCCCCCTGTGGAGTCATCTGCTGCTCTCTTTGACTCACTAGAAACCTATCAGAACAAGCTGTTAGGTAAAAAGCCATACAAAACACACTCTGCCTCCAAATTCGGAACATGCGCAGCCAACCCGATGCGCCCCACCCCACCATCCCTGTCAATTATCCCGGCAAAGCAACCTAACAGCGATGTGTAGGAGCATATCTGGAAGCATTCCCCTTAAGATTCAGATGAGAATCCAGTTGTAGAATTGTGCTGTTCTCGCAATCGTAGTCGCATTCGCGATGACAGTCGCAGTGGCAACGGCAGTCACAGACACAGCCTCAGCCTCAGCCTGCCTCAGCCTCAGCCTCAGCCTGCCTCAGCCTCAGCCTGCCTCAGCCTCAGCCTCAGCCTGCTTCAGCCTCAGCCTCAGTCTGCCTTCAGCCTCGGCCTCAGCCTCAGCCTGCCTCAGCCTCAGCCTGCATCAGCCTCAGCCTCAGCCTCAGCCTGCCTCAGCATCAGCCTGCCTCAGCCTCAGCCTCAGCCTGCCTCAGCATTCAAAATGTGGCCCGGGAATGGAGTTCTGGGAACTCGAAGAACACGAAGTGGCCTACAGTTGGCTCCGGGCATTCAAAATCATGCCCAGGAATGGAGTTCTGGGAACTCGAAGACCACGAAGTGGCCTACAGTTGGCTCCGGGCATCCAAAATGTGGCCCGGGAATGGAGTTCTGGGAACTCGAAGAGCACGAAGTGGCCTACAGTTGGCTCCGGGCATTCAAAATGTGGCCCGGGAATGGAGTTCTGGGAACTCGAAGAGCACGAAGTGGCCTACAGTTGGCTCCGGGCATTCAAAATGTGGCCCGGGAATGGAGTTCTGGGAACTCGAAGACCACGAAGTGGCCTACAGTTGGCTCCGGGCATTCAAAATGTGGCCCGGGAATGGAGTTCTGGGAAGTCGAAGAGCACGAAGTGGCCTACAGTTGGCTCCGGGCATTCAGAATGTGGCCCGGGAATGGAGTTCTGGGAGGTCGAAGAGCACGAAGTGTGTGACTGTTGGCTTAAAACGACTTCTGCGGCACCCTGTCCGGCACCCGCCCAGACCCCCCTGTGGAGTCATCTGCTGCTCTCTTTTGACCCCATTAGAAACCTATCAGAACAAGCTGTTAGGTAACAAAACCATACAGAGTACACTTGGCGGAGGCGGCGGCGGCGGCGGCGGCGGCGGCGGCGGCGGCTGCGGCGGCTGCGGCGGCGGCGGCTGCGGTGGCGGCGGTGGCGGCGGCGGTGGCGGTAGCTGCGGCGGCCGCGGCGGCGGCGGCGGCGGAGGCCGCGGTGGCAGCGGCGGATTGGCCCCCAGTAGGTACCCATCCAAAGACGACTGCTGAATATGCTGGGGCTCGGGTCAGACTCGGGTGCTACGTATGTGTTGGGAGGGCGGGTGGGAGTGAGCGAGACGGCTTGCGGGCGGGGGGGGGGTCTTGACCCCTCCCCCTACCCCCTCCCCTGGACCTTGGAGGCCGGGGTGTTCTGGGAGTCCCCTCGGCCGCACAGGCCGTATCAAGATGGTATTTGAGATGGTAGAAATATCGGCCGACCTGGCGGCTCTGTTGGTGTTGCATATACAGATATAGATATACAGATACGCGTACACACATACGCATACTATATATATGCAATTACAACTATATCTCCATGCACATATACATGCACAGCTGCATGAAGACGCACGCGTGTACATAGTAGCACGTCCATCAATGGTGCAAAAGTAAAGCAATCATCTATACAAACGCACATACAATCACACGTAAACGTAGACAGGTGTGAAGCGCAGCTTAGAACCATCACTTGCGTTGATTTTTCTGCGGATTATGACGGAGTGCATCCGCGCGCGCCAGAATCGCGACAGGCCTTCACAGATGGGGGCGCGCATGCCCGCCCTCCCGATGCCCAGGAACACCGTCGCTTTAAGCGCACGGATAATGCCCACTGGGTTTCTTGTGAATCTTACTGGCGGCTGCCGCCGGGTGCCCCAGGTGGTCAGTGTCGCCAGCAGACAACATTGAGTTGTGCTTGGCAACGAAGTACAGGACCAAGAAGCGGTGGCGGCTGGGCGACATCTCGTTGAAGATCCGCGAGTAGCCGCGAAACCATGAGAAGCACTGCTCTGCCACCTGAGTGTTAAGTCCGCTGATACGCAGCTTCAAGCGATGGATGTGCAGCGGGTTGCACGCGCAGGTGGGCACATGCTTCTGGGCGTGCAGCCTGTCGACGACCCAGTATTTAATCTGATTGAACTGATCGTCCAGGAGCGCCGAAGGCATCACCGAGCATGCCCTGTCGTATATGATGCAGTTGACCTTCGGATACTGCGGGAGAACACGGAGGATTGTGGACTTGACCACATCGTTGCCCTCTGGCGCAGTCTGCTCGGTCACGGCCACCACGCGGCCGCTCGTGGTCAGAAGCATAAACCACCCGTTGTTGTGGTGTAGAGACCTCGGGGCTTTGCGCTTCGTGCCAGCCTTGGTCACCGCGGGCTTCTTAATCACGGCGGCTCTCTTCGCGACAGGCTTGGGCTTGAAACGGGCCTTCGCGGTAGCGGGCTTTTTCATCAGGGCCTTCCCAGCGAACTTGCGAGCAGCCGAAGGCCTCTTCAGCACTTTCCCTCCTGGAAGGCCGCAGCCGCCGTTGCAGCGCACCAGCGCCTTCTCGTGTCCGTCGCCCACTAGCTCAGTAACGCAAGCGGAATTGGCGGGCGGATAGACGCGCTGGTGGAGGTGATCGTCGTATGTTCTCAGAGCGCTCTCGCTGATGTCCTCCTCCACGTAGATGTCAAGATGCTTGTCGAGCGGTTCCAACTCCTGCACGGCCAGCGCATACATGATAGCATGGCCGTGAAGTTTACGCATGTCGAAAGGGAACTCTTTCCCCTGCCAACCGCTGCCGTCGCCGTCGTCAAAGACATCCTTCTGGACCCAGTCTGCGCCCCTGGCCGAGACGAAGTTCCTGAACAACATTGCCTCGTAGTACCGCACGTATCTCATGGTGAAGCCGCGCTTGCTCGAGATGAAGAGGACTCCGGCGCACTCCAGGTCGGCGAGAGTAGCAGTGTTCTTCTTGCGCCCCCCGACCCACACGAAGTTGGGGCCGTATGTCAATCGACACTTCTTGCTATTGCACTGCCAGGGCGTGACCGTCACTGTCGTCGCGGTGTGGAGGTCATGGACGATGGCCTCATGAGTCGCATCGCCCTTCTTGCAGAGCCTGCATCCACATACGCAGAATTCCAAGTGCGTCTCGAACTCGTCGGCGATGTCCTGCCGCAGACCCTTGCCCTTGGTGTAGGGCGCGCCGCCGCTGCAGACGCTGCAGCTCGAACCGCCGAGAGCGTCGCCCAGCCAACAACGGTGTTCTCGCATGATCAGAATGCGGAGGTACCGAGCCTCGCCGCCAAAATCTTCCTCCAGGGACTGCGCCATGGATGCGAGCATGGTGGATGCGGGCCGATCAACGCCCCTTGCATTGCGAATGCTGATAGCGTATGTGAACAATGCCTCCTGCGCATCTAGGAACGCCTCCGTGTCGATGCGCTCCACTGAGTGCTCTGGCAGCACTGCGATCTGAAATGAACCAGGAAGAGGTCGCGGATCGCCTCCGTAGTAAGTGAAAGAGAATGGCGCCCTCTCCATGCTCTCCATGTGGCGTCGCCGATCGCGCACTACCCAGGCAAGCCCCACGGCGCCGAGAGCGCGCAGTTCCTGAAAACAACGCGAATGCCCCGCCCGAGCAAACTGCTCGTCTGGAATCCCCGCAGGAGTGCCCATTCCGCCCACTGAATTCCACGGCGTGTTTGGCACGTCTGGCAAGGCGCTGCTCCGGCGAAGTAGCAGTGGCCGGGGACGCTGTCTCATGAGGTGCATCAACAAAGACGCGGAGCGGCTGTACCGGCACTCCATATCCGTTATCAAGCTGACGAACTCGCCCTCGGAGCTGATGGTCCCGTCGCGAAGTTGGACGTACGTGAGTTGCTGCTCACGGTCGAACGCGCTCAGCTGCGTGCCGCCGACATGGTAAACCTGCCCCTGCCCCCACAAGAAGTCATTCGATCTCCTGGCCGCAGCTGCGTTGGCGCCCCCCAGCGAATCGCCAAATGGCGTAATCGTAAAGGTAACTCCGTAAGCTTCGCCGACCTCCTCGAGCACGCCGGCGATGAGATCCAGATCGTCGGGAGACGCAACAACTACCGCCCCGTCGAACATGTAGGAATTGAGCCGCAGGTCTGGCACTCTCCTCACGAGCTCGGACTCCGCGCGGCTCAGGATGTCATCCTCTATGCTCGAAAGCGCGAAGTGTAGGCGCGTCACCTCGGGGTGGTCTCTGTCGCTAAACATGCCTTGCAGGTATGCAAACTGCGGCAGATCCAACACGACCCTCGTGGCCGCGCGCACTTCGACGGCCAAGTTCCACAGGCATGGGAGGTCGTTCTGAGGAACGCCCCAATGGACGATTCGGATCAACTGCTTCTTGGCGTGGCGCGGATCGCTGGCTCCCATGAAATAGTCAGCATAGAAGCTGCGCCACTCTCGATGGTGCTGCCAGAAGGAGAACAGAGTCTGGAAGTCGCTGAGGTCCGACACGTTCTGCTTCAGCAAATTGCACATCAAGCTGACGAAGGAGTTGTCGATGTCAAAATCGAAGAAAACACGCCCTGAATTCCACGACGACCCTGCTTCTCTGCAGAAGGCTGACTGCCTGGCAAGGCGCGGCAAGTTCATCTGAGCGCTTGGCCCGCGGGCGTATCTACGCCGTGGGATGCCGTGCTTTCTATAATACTGCACATCGATGCCGGCCATGTCGCCATCTCTCTCTCCCTGCCGAAATCTGGCGAGCACGCTGTTGATGCGGTCTAAATCACCGGCGATCGTGCCAGATGCCACGTCTCCCTCAAGTTGTATCAAGCTGATCCATTCTTTCAGTGTTCCCGCGGGCTGATCGTCATGGTCGGCGGCTCTTGCAAGGCCTCGGAAGTCGGGTATGTCGGCCGTGGCCTCATACAACTCTTCCTTGCACTCCCACGCGGGGCGCCACGCCGCAAAGCCGCCCCCGAAGAATCCGATGCCGCCGTGCGCGTGAAGCAACGCCTCAAACTTCTGGTGATCTACTTGGAGGAGCTGGAAAGCGTTACTGTCGGAGTGCCAGCGAATCAAGTGAGGCCAGAGGTTGATGGCCTTCTCCAAATTGTCAGCTCTGGTGCTCTTGCCCGCGCCCGGTCTCCACGCCCCCGGCACGTTCTTCATGTATTTGTTCACTTCGTATTTCTTCACGAATCGTCGCTGCCAGGCGTCCTCGTGAGCACTTATCACCACTTTCTTGGCGGCCTCAATGGCGAGATTTTCGGCGCGCTCGCTCATCAACCCAGGCGGCGCGCCCAAGCCTCCGTTGGCCATTTGCGCCACGAGCCGGCGCGTGGCAGCCCGCAGTTCCTCGTTCGGCATCATCAGTATTTGCCTGAGCTCGTCGACGGTTTTCGATTTAATCAAAGGGATAATGTACATGGTGATGTATGCAAATCTAACTTCTGGGCTGCTCAAGAATTCGGATAAGTCTGCATCCTCGGGGAAGACTCTATCGTCAACGCTGACCTTTGCACGGTCGGCCGAGAAAGTCGCGGTTAGTTCGACGCAAATGATGCGACGAAGCCACGCCCGCAATAAGTCTAATCTCTCTGGGTCGCCCGCCAGGGAAGGGTACGCCATGTTCGTCTCCCAAAACTTCGCGCACTTATCCCAGCGGAAGTATTCTGTAACTCTGCCAAACAGGGCACGGCACGCAATTCTTTCCCCAGAAATCCAACACTTCAGAATGTGCTCAATACGAGAAACTCCAGGGGCGCATTCCTGGACGGTGAGGACTTTAGCAAATGCTACTTGGCCGCCCTGTTTTCGGAACTCTTCCTTTACCTGGAATGCCTCCGACGAGATCGTGGTTGCATGATCCCCGAAAACGTTGTTCCTCAATATCGTCCTTGCAGATTTCGAATTGCCCCCGGTGCCTGTGTACCATATCAGAACAGGCAGCATCGCGACGCCCATGAATGCCAAACACTCCATGGCAAGATCCGCTTCTCGGCCTGCATCGGCCCCCGCATACGAGGTGCACATTATCAGCCGAAGCCGATCCACGATGTGATCGGGGATGACGCATCCAAGGTCGCCAGGGATACCGAAGTAGCAATTGTTGTCCATCCCCTTGGGGATCTGCTGCACTCTCTCGTTTTGAGGCACGCCTGGCCTGGCGTCGAAAACCACCGTGGCGTCGTCGAACGTAACGGGGCTGCGCCCCGTCGTCGTCGGTCGGGGCGTCTTCAACCAGCTCCCGAATGAATCCACCAGATCTTTTGCCGACGCCTTGCTGGTGAAGCGGCCCGTGATGCTACCAACGGCTCTGCACAGGTCCAGCGCCCACGGAGCGACCTGAGTTCCTCCGGATGGCTTCAGGTCTGCCGACGAGACTGGATCCATGCAAAGGTAATAGTCTTCTCCATTTTCCAAAAACTCCAAAACAACTCTGGTGTCTCGGGCCAGATTTTTTTGCATTGCTTCTCGAAGTAATATCTGAGTCAACGACAGCGTCTTCTCGAAGTAACGGAGGGTATCCTGTCGGCGAATCGCAAATATCTCTTTCAGAGCAAATTTCCCGCGGCGAAAAATCCGCCCGCGGATTTCTGACCGCTCCCCAGAAAAACGCGCACTGGGCTCCGCGCCAGCCTGGGCGCTTTCGATGAGGAAAACAACAGAAAGATGAATTTGCGATTCGCCCGTCCTCTTGCAATTCTTCAACTCGCCAGAAAGCGCCATTGCGGTAATGGTAGACGCCGTCTGGGTGGGCTCTGTAGCGCGGCCCCATCATGATGGCGGCGAGGCGCGTCACCAGGTGGTCGTTCCCCACCTTGACGTGCGGCTTCTCGATTAGGAAGAGGCCCGACACAAGCAGAGCATCCCTGAATAATCCAGTTTGAGGAACTCCCCACGAATCTAGGATGCTGTTTGTTTCCTGAGTCACTCGTCTGATTGAGCTCCCCATGTCCTCTGGGCCCTCCTCTCGGTCTGCCTGAATCGACACAGAGCCTCGCATCTGAACCAGTTGCGCAAAGCGCTCTGGCTCCCAGCGTCGGAGCACATCGGCCCCATCGGCGCCAGTCGAGCTCCCCGCGACGCGCCCGTCGCGTCCTTGCCGAGCGGCCCTGGCAGACGCACTGGGCGCGCCCTCTCTTCTCGGTGAACGGCTCGAGTCCCGCGGCTCTCGCTTCACTGAGGCGCGCGCTCGATCGCTCTGTGCGCCGCCCTCCCGCTTGACGCGGAGAAGTCGTTGCTGCCCAGCGCGCGAGGCATGGGGCTCGAGCGCGTTTCCACCTCGGAGAAATCGGAGCTGCTGGGTGCCTGGGTGGGAGGCGACCTCGTCCTTGCCCAGGAACTTCCAACAGATTTCCTGCGGCAGGTTCGACTGCCAGGACGCTTCAAAAGGGATCTGGTACGTGCCAGACACGTTGTTCCACGCGGACAGCTGCATTCCGACGCCCAGGCATAGTTCTCCGGCGAAAACAACGGGGCGCTCCGCAGCCAGAGCAGAGTGCCCCCCCGCCTCACCAAACATAGCCGGCTCTGTGTTCAGGAGACGGAAGAAGTCCTCGTCGAGACACTTCACCGCGGCGTACGACCCCTCAGGCAACTGCGCGTCCTCGATCATAGCGAAGTCCGACCACGAGCATTGCGCAGCGCCAGGGCAACTCAACCGGCTGAATCTCGTCGCCTCAATGCATCCCTGGCGAAAGCGCGCCTGCACCATCGACAGACCGACGTTCGTCATGGGCGGGCTCCTCGCCATCTCCAGCAAGTTAGACGTCGCCATTGGTGCAGCGCGCCTTTGAAGTAACGTTGGGAAGATCTCGGGCTGCTCTCGCTTCGCATCGGTGCCCACTTCTTGCTTGACAGTTGGGCGCCTTCCCGCTCCGCCAATACTGTCTTCTTCGCTCTCTGTGTCGCCCGCGCCCGCCTCGCGGCCAGCGCCGAGAAAGGCAGCCCCCCGATGACCCGCTGGGGGCGGCGGCGCAGCAGCGCTGCTTGCCGCGCGGCCCGACGCTACCCATGCCTGAAAGGCGATATCGAAGTGGTGCTCATGTACACGGAGAACACGCGAGGCTTCTTCCTCTTCCCGAGCCGCAGTGCCTGGTGGCGGAGGCGCCGCAGTGGTCTCCGAGGCCGCTACTGGATCCTTCTCTCGCTGGAGCTTCGCTTCAGCCTGAGCAGCTGTCTCCTGGAGAACGCGCGCGGCTTCTTCCTCTCCCCGAGCCGCAGTGCCTGGTGGCGGAGGCGCCGCAGTGGTCTCCGAGGCTTGGTCTCGTTCTTCGGCATTGGCATCAACGATTTGGTAGATTTTCCAACGCCACGTAGAGCTCTTCTCCTCCTCTGTGAAGGGCTTGAAAGAGCTGGCCTCATTCGTGTCCGCCAGGAGTAATTCACCATCCACTTTCTTGAGAGCCTGGAAATGCGCCACGGTGCCCAAATCAGTTCTCTTTGCAGGATCAAAGATAACGTACTTGGAAGTGTCATCGACGGCCGAAATGCCACCGCTCATTTTTTGTATAGACTTGCCGAAGGGCGCGAGCATCTGGTTGCCGCGCTTCTGAGCCCAGTACGGCCCGTCGGCCACGTAGGGCACCTTGTAGCGGTGAGCTCTGAAGGCATCAACAAGGCAGACATCCTTGAAATATCCCTCGTTGGTCTCCTTTGGGGGACGAACAGATACCGATGCCGCTGCTCCGCGGACCTCTCCAGGGGCGCCTTCTGAGCAGAATGCCGAAGCGAATCCAGCCGCGGCGACGAGGGCTCTCCAGGACGAGCAGCGGTACGGGCGCCTGTTCCTCCGAAGATCCTCGCCCTTGTCCGCAGGCGGCTGAACTGCGCGGCGGCGCCTGGTCGGACCCATCACCGCGGTCGGCGTGTAATCGGTGCCCGCGCAGCCGAATTCCAGGAGGATCTCGTCTATCTTTCCGATGTCTGAGGGAACGCCGCCGCTGGCCCCGCGCTGGCTGATCCCCGTTGACCGGCGAGTCGCCTTCTTGCGGGGCGCGCGCGTCGGCTGCAGAATCCGTTTGTTGGTTTGCACTGTCTCAACTTCCTTTTCTGACGTACTCATGTGCGTCAGGCGGAATTTCGCTATCTCGGCCTCTGACGCAGGTCTCCAATTGGCCCGCTTCATGCGCGTGCCGACGGGATTCTGCGTGAAGCCCCACGCAGGTGCACTGCGGTAGCGGCGGTTCCAATACTCGAGGTCGGCGACGAGCATGTTGTACGTTTTTGGGTCCATCGGCAGCGGGCGGGCATTGCCATTCTCAGTCGGAAGACGCGGCGCCTCCGCCTCCAACCCCTGGAGGGGCATCATCGGAACGGCGCCCATGCTCGCGCGGGGCGTCTGGCGGCTCGCTGGCGGGGCCGAGGCGCTGCGCTGCGAGGCCATCTGGGTCTCGCAAGCGAGGTTGATGAACGTGTTCTTCACCTCCACGCACGCGGGCCCCACCGACTGGTTACGAGCGGGGGAACGACCCCGGACAAACGCCATGGTTTCCACGAAAGTGCTTTGCAGTACAGAGAACAAGAGTACCTCGAATGCACAGAGCGTGGGCGAGTATGATGAGCACGACACAGATGTCTGCAAATCAGAACTTGGGCAAAAATGGTTACGGCGGCAGATTACTCTTCTCACAACGTGCAATGATGAGACAATGGTAAGCAGAACGCAGTATCGACCTGCACAGCTACCTGTCGTTGTCCCGTGGGCTGTCCCGCACTGACCCGCGAGGTCGCCGCGCGGGTTGTCCCGTGGGCTTGCCCCGTTGGCTGCCCCGTCTATCGTCCCATAGTTGTCCTGCGGATTGCCCCGCGGGTTGCCCCGCGGGTCGCCTCGTGGATTGTCCCGCGGGTTGCCCCGTGGATTGTCATCTGGGAGATGCAAAACGAAATGCGCATGGAACATGTAATCAAATTGCAGAGTGACATCTACATCGAAATGCACATCGTGCAATTGACGGTCGGGCCATTTTTGTTATGCTCACGCGACTACGGATATAACCCACGCATGGCAAATACGAAGCTGCCATCATGACTAAACACTCATCGCCGCAAGTCAACAATTATATTACATTGACCGCACGATCGTCCGCATGATGAAATCAATTTTGCTTGTTGTGCGCGGGTATCTAAGACGCTTCTGAGACCACCTAGGTTGCTTCCAAGACGGTTCCCAAGATGGTTCCAAGACGGCCCGTGCCCTTCAGCCCGAAGACGCCTTAGGATGGTTCCAAGACAGTCTAAGCGACTCCCAAGAGGCGGCCCCGAGATGGTTCCAAGACGGCTAAGCGGCTTCTGACACGGAGCCTAAGGTGGTTCCAAGACGGCCCTCAAGACGCCGTAAGTGGCTTCCAAGAGGCTGCCCAATACGGCTGTCATATTTCTAACGCACTCCTCAAACACTGCGCGCAAAGCATCACTTGCGAGATAAGGGCGTCCATTCTTCAAGCGGGGTTGCGTTCCTTTTCCTTGATTTTGCTTGTTTGGAAGTAAAAATTACAAAAAGAACAAAACATGTACAAAAACACTATTTTTCATATTATGTAAAACCTTAAAAAAACTACATGAAACGTATCACTTGCGAGATAAGGGCGTTCATTCTTCAAGCGGGCCTGCGTTCCTTTTCCTTGAATTTGCTTGTTTTGAATTAGAAAACTACACATAGAGTTAAAAATATATTAGAACATTATTTTTCCATATTATGCAAAACGCTACAAAAACTACATGAAACGCATCAATTGCGAGATAAGGGCGTTCGTTCTTCAATCGGGGTTGCGTCTCTTTGCGTTGAATTTGCTTGTTTTGAATGCAGAACTAGAAATAAAGCAAAAAAAAAATAAAAACACGATTTTCCACATTTTGCAAAACGCTACAAAAACTGCTCGCCCCCCCCCCCCCCAGCGACCACCCAAAACGGTCAAAACGTGATGCCTACTAGCATTAGTACTAGTCGTAGTGATGGCCGCACGTGTGAATGTAGTGGTATCAGGAGAGGCCGTTGTCCGAATGATAATATATCATAGTCGCAGTAGTGGTAGTAATAGTAGTAGCCGTACTAGTAGTAGTAGTAGTAGTAGCAGCAGCAGTAGTAGTAGTAGTAGTAGCAGTGGTAGTAGTAGTAGTCGTAGTCGTAGTAGTAGTAGTAGTCGTAGCAGCAGCAGGCGCAGCAGGGGGCAGAAGGAGGCACACGGGAAGAGGAGATGAGGGGCGCGGCTCCCCAGGGGGGCATAGCAAAATGCGATGCCCCTTTTCTACCGCGCTCCGTGGCGCCGCTCGTTGGCTCTCCGCTGGCCAAAAGCTCAGGCCTCCCACGGCGCCACCTCTGCCTCGAGGTACCGGCTCCGCTGCTGGAGGCGCCGGCACAGCCTCTTGCTCGCGGTCACCTCCTGGTGACAAGCGTGCTTTCCACTGCCGCCGCGACAGGCCACGGGCGGACGACCTGCGGTAGCGCCCTGCTGCGCGAGATGCTAATCGCACCCACCAGTCGTTACCGCACGTCCGCCGCCCGTGGTCTTCGTAGCATTTGTGAAAACTATGCCAAAGGGCCTTGTCGCGCACCAAGTTCTTGCGCAGCTTCTCTTTCTCCTTCGTGAGCGCTCTCTGCGTCGCGGCCCCCTTCTTCTCCGCTTCCTCGCACTTCTTTTTCTCCTCGGGAGGAGACAGGCGCGGGTCGCGATTTCTGTCGTTGCTGTTGTTTTTTTTTACGTTTAACTGTAGCAGGAATTACCGCCGCGATCCTGAAGGAAGCCGAGCTTCCAGTTCCTGGCCTCCTTCCAGGCGGTCTTCGCCTCGGCCTGCCAAGTCTTCGCCTCCCCCCGCGCGCTCTGGGCCTTCCGCATGTGCTCGTTGGAGCGTCTCCTGTGGACGAGCCACGAAAGGGAGGCGCCATCCAATGCCACGCAGAAGCGTCACGATTCGGAAGCATAGTATATCACTCACGTTGTATACTCTGCTTCCGAATCGTGTCGCTTCTGCGTGGCATTAATTAGACGCTGGGTTGTGGCATGGTGTTTTTTGTTGCACCATGGTCTTCAAAACGTCTTCTTTCTTCTGGTGCTGCTCCGTCGCTTTGCGGACCGCCGCGCGGACCTTCTCGAGGGCCGCGCGGCGGAAGGTCGCCACCAGGCGCTTGGTCCGATCTTGTTGGAGGTAAGCTTCAAGCCTCTTTTTGGCTTGGTACTCCCGGTTCTTCTCAAGTTTCCGAAAGTACGCCTCTGTGCCTTTCGCTGGGTTGCCCATGCTTCCAGGCAGCGGAGTTCTAGCGGGGGCCTGAGCCTAAACACCTTTTTTTTGCCAATGGCACAAGTTGCATGCGATTGCTTCCCATTTCCATGTTTTTCCTTCCAGTCCACTCCCCCGTATCCTCCCCCATCCTCCCCCTCCTCCCTCGTCCTCACCCTCCCCGTCCTTCTCCTCCTCATCACCATCCTGCTCCTGCTCATTCTCCTCATGAGAGGCATGCGTACAAGCGGAGGGCCGGCCCAGCGCCAGGGCGCGAACGCGCGAAAATACAAAAAAAGCAGAAAATGCAAAAAAAACAAAGAAAACCAAGGACATCCTAAGAAAACCATGCGAAAAAGCTGCAAAACCTAAGGAAAACAAAAGTTTTGGACGCCTGATAGCCACCAAACATGTGAAAACACAAGGTTTCGGCTCATCGACGTCACGAAACACTGTGTTTTTTCACAGGTTTCGTGAGCACCAGCTTGCCAAAACCTTGTTTTTCCTTAGTGTTTGCAGCTTTTCGCATGGTTTTCTTGGGATGTCATTGGTTTTCTTTGTTTTTTTTTTGCCTTTTTTTTTTTTGATTTTTTCGCATTTTCGCCTGCCCGCTCCTGGCGGCGCGGAGGGCCGGCTCAGCGCCAGGGCGCGAACGCGCGAAAATGCAAAAAAAGCAGAAAATACAAAAAAACAAAGAAAACCAAGGACATCCTAAGAAAACCATCGAAAAAGCTGCAAAACCTAAGGAAAACAAAAGTTTTGGACGCCTGATAGCCACCACACCTGTGAAAACACAAGGTTTCGGCTCATCGATACCGCGATACAAACTGCTTTCTTTTTGTGGAGAGAATACAACCTGATTCCTTCTGTGGCGGATTACACATTGATTTCTTTCTGTCGGATTGACAAACAACAAGTTCCTTGTGTGGCGGAATTACAAAGACCCCCTCCCCCCATCAGAAAAACATGCTGAGGCGTTCTTTTCAAAAGCAAAAAAAACTTCACCATGCCGACCCGACAACTCGCGTCGTCGCATCTTCGTTTTCCGCGTTGTTTGTTGTTGTGATTTGTTCCCCCCGAGGGGACTCCCAGAACACCCCGTTCTCGGACCTTGGGGGGGGGGGGGGCGCGAGGTGTCAGGGCGTCCAAACGGCCTCGGCGAGGAAGCCAAAATCATTGATGTTAGCCACCCTCTAAAAGCGCAGCTTTGTGAGGTGTGAAAATTTGGAGGAGTGCCCAGGTGCCCAGGTGCCCCTCTTGGCCTCGTGACCTCTTGGCCCCTACCCGCTCACAAGGCGTTCACGGCTGGTGGGCTCCCTCGGAGGAGCGGTGGACTGTACCCCCTCCTCGTCCTCCCTCCTGTCGGTTGTTGGTCGTCTGTCTGTGGTCGTCTGTCTTCCGTCGGTCCGTCTTTGTCATTTTGGCGGGCGGCAGAGCTCGAGCTCTAATGGAGAGGCGGTGCGCGCAGCTGGTGCCAAGGGCGCCGCTTCCTGTGCGCACTGTTCCTGTTGGCCCCCCGCCGAGGTCTGTAGCCTGCGCCCCTTATGACACCCTCTGCAAGCCTGGATGGTGCATTCAGGTCGCATGGGGGGATAAGGGGTCAGGGGGGTCTTCTGTTCTTTCCCTAAACAGCACCTCGCCATCAGCGCCGTGTCACGTTGCGTGCTCTCGCTGGCAGGGTTGTTGGGCCACGCTGCTGGCGCTCCTCGTCGCAATTGCCGTTCGTGCACGGTCAGCCCTGGGGTGCTCTCGCTAAGGTGCGGCTGGAAGTTCCCGGTACCCTTGCTTGCGCTGGGTGTCGCTGGTGTGCACTTGGTGGCGATGACGTCACGTTTCGCGCCGGCGGCGTCTCCAGGGGGCGTGGATCAATCCAGCGGGTTCCGTCTCCACGTGTCTTGTTCTGTGACGGTAGCCGCGCTTCCTAAGAGGGCATTCACAAAATGAATGCCCTTTGCAAAGGGCTGCTGGGATACCCTATCATCCTTTCACGAGCGGTTCGGTGCCGCCGCTGCGCAGCGTTGTGCAGGTAAGGCCAGATTGGCCCACATCGCCCTTGCATCCGCTGGGCAAGAGTTCGTTCTTGCATTCGCTGGGCGGCTCTGTGTGCATATGCCCTTGCATTTGCTGGGCAAGAGTTCGCCCTTGCATTGGCTGGGCGCCTCTTTGTGCATATGCCCTTGCATTTGCTGGGCAGTCGGTGGTAAGCCCTTGCGCTCGCTGGGCAAAGGTTCGTCCTTGCATTCGCTGGGCGGCTCCATGTTCCGATGCCCTTGCATTCGCTGGGCGTGCAATCGTGTGTCTTTGCATTCGCTGGGCAATTCAGGTCAGTTCTGGGCACACGTGGCAGCAATTGTGTTCGTCTCTGAATGCGTTGCCTGTTGCCGTTTGGGCTCGAGTGCTCATGTACCACAACTGCTTTGTCGCATCTTTGCTTGAGGGATTGTCTCTCCAAGCAACAGCAATGGCCCAGGTTTCGTTCCAGGAGAGCGAGATCACGGCGGACTTCGCGGGGTTGTCTCAGGCGGCCTTCTCCGGGGCAGGGGCTCCGGAACGCTTGAACTGGGTGCGCTTTGTCTTGGGGCTGGACGAGGCTCCCCGTTCGAAGCACGGCATTCGTTTCTACTCGAGCGTGGCGGCGGTGATGGCGAACCTCGTTGGCAGCACTCACCCGAGTGACTTCAGCGATCCAATCATCCGCGAGACGATCACGCAGTGCATCAAGCCACAAGACAAGCCCTTCGATCTGGAGGGTTACCCTGAAGATTGGAAGAGCATGAAGTTCTCGCCTGCGCAATTCGTCTATGCCCTGCGTGTGCAAGGCAAATGCCAGGCGCAAGGTGGTTCACGTGGCGTTGCTTCCGCAGGGGGCGGCGCCGGTGCCGCCGGGGCTGGGGCGGCCTCGGGCGACGCCTTGGCCGAAGCGATGCGCGACTTCGTCAAGCAGGCGGGCAACAACCAGGCCAAGAAAAGTCTCACCTTCAGCCTGGCAGACCAGATCCGCGAGGTCGGCCTCCAGGACTTCCCTCCTGAAGCCTTGCCTTCGGAGGAGCTCCTCGCCAAGTGGGAAGCCGCGGGACGCTCGGCCGCAGAGCGGAACCGGTCGTTCGTTGGCAGCGCTGACGGGGACGACCTTCAAGTGGCGCACCGCCCCCAGTGGACCAGGACGCCACAGATCGACGTGCTCGTCGGCGACGGTTCCTTGGAGGAACGCATGCGGGCCTCGTTCGATGTCCGCAGGGCAAGGACGGTGGAGGAGCGTCTCCACTACGTGGGCTACGCGACTTTCCAGGGCCACGTGATGAGCTGGGCCTTCAAGGTCTGCCTCATGAAGGTATGCACGGTCGCCGAGGTCATGGCGTACGTGCTCCTGCTCACGCGCGTCGCCGAGGAGCTCGGCGGGGTCCACACTGCCTACTTCTACGACTGGCTCGTGCGCCGTGAGATGGCGCGTGCGCTGGAAAGGGGCGAAGTCGACATCAGTCGCTTCTTCCGGCAGCCGGATCGCGACATCGTCCGCGATGCTCGCGGGAAGGCCCAGGCCGCCATGAGCCGAGCCAGCAGGCCGGCTGGTGCCGCCGGGGCGCAGCCACCAGGCGGCAAGGGCGGTTCGAACAAGGCGGCCGCAGGCGCGGGCAAGCAGGCGCACCCGAAGGGCGCCGGGAAGGCAGCCAAAGGGGCCCGGCTTCTCTGGGCCCGCCGCGCGCGGCCGCCGCGCTCGAGGAGCCGCGGGCTCGCGAGCGACTGGTCCCAGGGCGGCGCGAACGACTGGTCCCAGGGCCAGGGCGGTTGGAGGAGCTGGTGAGCGTCGCCAGCTGGCAGCGAGGCGGCCGAGGGAAATCGTACCTGTTCGAGCCCACGCGAGAGCGCATGTTCTGAGGAGTCACCGCTTGGCGGGTTTTCCGCTTTGAGCGAGACTGCTCGCACTTTCCATGCCGATTCCCTTTTGCAGTGCACCATGGGTCCATGGGATCATTTTGAATGGGGACTCTCGCTCCCTGCTCTAGAAGAGTTTCCTAAGGCGCCAGCAATAATAGTTGAGGCGCTGAGGGGGCGGAATCAATTTCAGATTCCGAGCTGCACGCACTCCGAGCGGAGCGCGTCGAGCATTGGGTCCAGCGGAAACGGGTGCTGGACGAGCAGTGGCGCCAGGAGTGGCAATTGCTGCCGCCCCATGTCCGCCAGGTGCTCGGTCCTGAGAAAAATTGTCTTCTGCTGGAGGAAATGCTCGTGAGTATAGGGTGGTGCGACACAGCGCTGCCCAATCATCTCCGGCGAGGTTTCCCGCTCCTTGGGAATTTGCCTCGACGTGGCATTTTGCCGCCGATACCGCATCGTACTCTGCAGCAATCAGCTGTATCACTGTACAGTGCTCGCGATCAAGGCAATCGAGAAACTCTTGGCCGTCTGCGCTGGCCGACGGTGAAGCCGCCGGCTGTGAGTGCTGAGTTTGAGCGCAAGTGCGTGAAAGAGGTTGCTGGTCGAAAAGCTTGGTGGGTGCCGCTCCAGCCGTCTGAAACTATCATGACTGCTCGCTTCCCTGTCGTCGAGGCGCGGGCCGAGGAGGCTGGAGGCACCTCAGTCCCAGAAGTGCGCCTGATGGACGACTTTTCCGCATCAGGCGTTAATTCGGCCACTGCAGTGGGCGAGCCGATGCCAGTTGACACTCTGGACACGCTCGTGGTTGTGGCGCGGCGAATCTCGAGCAGGCGCGGCGCCGATTGCCAACTGCACTTCCGCAAGGAAGATTTTAAAGGGCGCCTTTACATCTCTCCCGCTCGACGGAAACGATCTGCGGTTCGCTGTGGTTTCTTGGAAAGCAGCCGTGGAGCAGGGGAGAGCGTTGCAGTTGCTCTGCTGTCCTTTTGGCGCCCGCAGCTCCGCGTTTAGTTGGCACAGGTTGGGTAGTTTCATTCAGGCTCTGCTCGCGATTGAATTTGTCATCGCGTATCCTCGCTTGGTGGATGATTTGTTCTCTGCCGATGCTGTTGCCCGGTGCCGGCGGCTTCGCGGGCCCAGAGGGCACAGCCGCGCGCGCGCAAAGAGTGATTGAATTGCTTGGGCGGGAGCTGCACCCAGAGAAGCGCGTGCGGGCTACGCCAGAAGCTGACATTCTGGGAGTAGTGGTGCGCGCTGTGCCTGGCTGGCTGATTTTTGGTACTCCAGATTTCGTAATAAAAGGAAGGGGGTCTGGACCCTCCAAGACGAGCCACTTCAGACACCCCCCCCGTGGGAGAACCCTCCAAAACATCGTCCCCAGACCCCCCCAGGCCCTCCAAGATAGCCTGGAAGAGACCCCCCCCGAAATGAGACCCCCCTCACTTTATTACGAAATCTGGAGTATCTGCGCGGAAAAGGTCGCCAAATGGCTCGCCTGCGTCACTCGTGCCCTCCGCGAGGATTTTCTGAGCCCGGCGGAGGCGAAACGTCTCGCGGGTCGCCTCGGCTGGGGTGGCAGCGTCGTTTTCGGCAGAGGGGCCCGCGCCTACTTGGCAGCGCTGCACTGGCAGGCAAGCTGGAGCGCAGGCAAGCTGACGCAACGGGTCAAGATTGCCCTGCGGTGGTGGGAGAGATTCCTGCCTCGTGCTCCGGAGCGGTCCGTTCCACTTGTGCCCGCGGCGGCGCCGCGCTGCTATGTGTGCACAGACGCGGCAGGCGACGGCAGCATGGCGTTCGTAATTGCTCATCCCCGTTTTCGCTCGTGGGCCGCAGCGTCGGTTCCGCCTGCGGCGTGGGGCTTGGCCAAGCCCCGTCGAACGCAGATAGTTCTTTGGGAGTTGGTGGCCGCGGTCTGTGCCCTGCAGTTTTTGATGGCGAGAGGGTTGGCGAATTGTGAGATTTTGCTTTTCGTCGACTGCGATCCCGCCCTCCAAACGATCGTTCGGGGAGCCAGCCGCCAGGCAGATTTCAACGAAATCGTTACGGATTTCTGGTTTCAAATGGCAACTGCAGGGGTGCTTTTGCATGCCTTCCGCGTGCCGTCGCGATTAAACATCGCCGACGGTCCGACACGTGCGAGCACCTTTGCAGCGTCTGCCGATGACCTCGAGCGTCGTGGCTTCAGTCGAGTCGAATGGGTTTGGCCATGCCCTGTTCCTTGGATGTGTCAGAAGATGTGAGCTGGAGAAAAAGTAATCGCATCAATCGTCGGCACCTCTGGGTGGGGGCCTTCTCGAGGGGCGCCGGGGTCGCTGGTCGCGTCGGCTGCGCCCTCGCCGAGAGTCTTCCGGGGGATGGGCTCGATACGTCTCCTCCGGTTAGGTATCTTCCGTGCCCATGGCAAAGGCTTTATCCGAGGCAGGCCAGCCAATCCGCGGGAAATACTGTCTGCCTTCCGCCCCACGTCGGAGTAGAAACTGTGCCTGCCTGTGCACTGCTGCGCTCGTGCCCTGTCCGGGCCCCAGGACGTCGGCACAAAGTTGCGCCCCTTTCGGTTCCACGCCGGAGGGAGGCCAATGGATCTCCCCCCCCGGGGGGAAAGTGACGTATCTCCCCCCCAGGCGAAGGGGGAGGAACAGTAACGAATTTCCCCCCCCCCCCCCCCCTCCCCCCTGAAGGGGTGTTTGCCGCGCAGAGGGGAATGCACAGCTCGTCTTCTGTCAGCCGTAGGTTTTGGGCTCAATGTCTGGCTCCTCGGCAGAAGGCTCTGTTCAGGCGGCTGGCGGGCCCAGGCCAGAGATGCGCGTTCGCGCTGCCGCCCCCCGCCCAACGAGCAAAGGCATCCCCCTGCTTTTCGAGGACGAGCAGCGGCATCAGCACCCATTGGGCAGGGACCGACCGTCCCGGCATTCCTATAGGCCTGCCACGAAGTGTTCTCAGAACCCAAAAATGTTTTGAGAACAGAAACAGCGTTCTTAGAACATAAACCCGGTGTGTTAAAACAGACTCGGCCAGAAATGTTCTAAGAACATGTCGTGCAAACCACAAAGGTTCTTAGAACATTGTTTGGCTGGCCTTTTGGCGAGCCAGGACGCTTCGCCACTGCTTGAACCCAGACATTCGATATCTCGATTTTGTCAATACGGGGTCCCCGGCTCGCCATCGCTCGGACGTCCCATCCCCGTGCATGTCTCGATGAGGTGCGCGTCTTTGTCGCAAGGTGATCCTCGATGTTCCTCGATGGTCCTTGCCTCCCAAAAACGCACACGTCCGAGCGATGAAAAGCCGGAAGTCCCGACCCTTCCCCTAGAGGCCCGATGTTTCATCCCGAGTCGTTTCTTGACCCGGCGGGTACCCCCAGTACTCGGAGGCCGAAAACTGCGAAACATCTCCGACTTGCTTGTTCCCAGACTTTGGCAGTCTCGGTCAGCATCGAATCAGCACATAGGATCAAATCGAAATGTGCATCAGATCGTATTGCATCGGCACGGAACCAAGATCGAATCAGATCGGCTGCGCCAGGATGCACGACGGCGCCATGTAAGCATCGAGCCGCGCCATATCGTCAGAATATCGGCATCGAGTCGGGTCCAGGGTCCAGGGATCGATATCGCACTGGATTGATCGGATCGACTTGGGCCCTGGACTTTTTGGCGGCGTGCACAAGGGGGTGGAGGGAGGGGGGGAGGGCGTCTTAGAATGAGGCTGCTCCTTAAAAGGCTCCGGCCTTCCATCCGTAGAGAAGGCCCGCGCCTTCCAAGAAACAGAGGTGCTTCTAAGAAGCCCTCCCCCCTCCCCCTCCTCCTCCTCCTCGTCCTCCACATCCTCGTCCTCGTCCTCGTCCTCCTCCTCCTCCTCCTCCTCCTCCTCGCTCCTCCTCCTCCACTCCTCCTCCTCCTTACCTCCTCCTCCTGCTGCTATCCGCCTCCTCATCTCCTCCTCCTCCTCATCATCCTCCGCCCTCTGCGCGTGGCTGCATTTTGGACGCCTGGGCGTCGCTCCCTCCCCTGAGGAGCAGCGCCAGGGTTTTAAGTCGGTCGTGTCCCCCTACAGGCGGATTTCGGACGAAACATGAACACCAACAACAAACAAAAACAAAAAAAATGTTCAGACATTGTCAAAAATCGTCCCCTGACTATTTGTTGACTATTCTTGGAGATTCCTCCTGAAGAGGGACTTGCCCGATTTCACGCCAGGGGGGGTCCTCAAGGCTCCCGCCCTGCACGGCCGCCAGCAGCGACTTCGCCTGGCGCCTGCCGCCCCCCTCGCCCGCCGCGGCGCTTGCCGCGGCGCCCAGCGCCACCGAGGAGGAGGCGGAGGAGGAGGAGGAGGAGGAGGAGGAGGAGGAGGAGGAGGAGGAGAAGGACGAGGAGGACGAGGAGGAGGAGGAGGAGAAGGAGAAAGGAGGAGGGAGGAAGAGGAGGAGGAGGGAGAGGAGGAGAGGAGGAGGAGGAGGAGGAGGGAGGACGAGGAGGAGGAGGAGGAGGAGGAGGAGGAGGAGGAGGAGGAGGAGGAGGGCCACCGAGGAGGCTGCGCCGACGGAGCTGCCGCCCACCGACGACACCGGCGAGGCCCGGCCGTCGCGGCTGTCGTCGAGCTCCCTCCTCGGGCACGCGCGCTGCGAGAAGCCCCATTCTCCGCCGCAAGCGACAACGAACGCGAGAGAGCGCGCTGCGTCCGGCTGGAAGCCGACCCGCGAGTGCTGGAGCGCGGGGGCCGCAGCCCTCGCGTGATCTCGTGCCTCGTGAAATCCTACTCCAAATCGTCCCGATCTCATGAGAAAACCCAGGAATGAGCCCAGAACGCCTGCGTCCGGACGAAAAAGCCGAATACATAACGCGCGCTCCCTCCTCCTCAGCCTCCTCCTCCTCCTCCTCCTCCTCCTCCTCCGCCTCCTCCGCCTCCTCTCCCTCCTCCTCCGCCTCCTCCTCCTCTTCCTCCCCCTCCTCCTCCTCGAGCCCAGCAGCTCCCCGACGATGTGGATCCATGACTCCTGGAGCGTCTTCTGGACGTCGGCCCCGGAGAGGGCCACCGTTGGGCCCCCCCGAGACTATCACATCAACCACGGATCTCTGGGGGGGGGGGGGGGAACACAGCCCTCGGAGAAAGCGAGACATCTGGGCAGGACGAAGCCAGGACGAGGACAACATCGGGGGAGCATCGATCGAGAATTTCTGATATCTGGCGGCTCTGGAGGACGTCTCGCGAGCCGCGGCCTTCTCAGAGCAGAGCGTTCCAGAACGCTCTGGGATTGATTAATCCTCGTCCTAGCCCCGTCCGATCAAATCCGGATCCGGGGTGAAACATAGCCCGAGAGAAGGGGTCGAAACCTCTGGTGGGCGTCGGATGGAAAAAAACCTGACCGGACAAGAAGGGGAAGCGTCACTATTGTGGATCGAATTCGTGAGGATTCCTGGCGTGCACGAGTCTGTCTTGCGGCTGCACTGCCGTTTTGCTACTGTGGTCTGCGGTCTGCGGTGCTGGTCTGCACTGCTCCTGTGCTCTGCCGTGGTGCCCTGCCGTGCTCCTCTGGCCTGTCGTGCTGCTGTGGTCTGGCGTGCTGCCATGGTCTGCCGTGCGGGCCGGGCGTGCTGCTGTGGTGTGCTGCGCTGGTGTGCAGATTCTCCCGTGGTTTGTCATGCCAATCTGCCGTGCTGCTGTGGACTGCCGTGCTGGACTGCAATGCTCCCATGCTCTGCCGTGCTAGTCTGCTGGGCTGGGCTGTCGTGGTCTTCCGTGCTGGTCCACCATGCGTGTATGCAGATGCGTGCGGCTGTGGGCGTGCGTGCGTGTTGCTGTGCGTGGGTGCTCCAGGTTGCGTGCGGGGCGGGCGGGACGGAGGGGCGCACTGGGGGGGAAGGGGGAAGCATACGATATGTGCACGTGTGCTGTGCGCGTTGTGCGTTGGGTGTGTTGTGATGTATACGTACGTGTGGTGCACGACGACGATGACGGTGAGAATGAGAATGATGACGGGGACGGGGAACATGCCAATAGTGTTGGTGATGATGCTGATAGTGATTATGACCATTCTCACTAGAACCACGCGCGCGCTTCGCGCGCGCCTTGGCTCTAGTCCAAGCAATTGTCTAATGCTCATCCTATGCCTACGCTTGATATCCTAGTTCCAATCGTCTCAATCCTCCTCGCTCTCCTCCTTATCATCATTATTCTCCTCTCCTCACTCTTCCACATTTGAAGGATCTTATGTTGAACTCACGTCATCCTGACCCCCAACGGGCGAAGAGATGAGGCCAACAACGGCGCTTCACCATTTCCCGCGAATCTGGGGAATCCAACGGCTCCGCCGCATCGATGATGGTCGAAGAATGAGGAGCCGAGGATCCAGGGGGACAGGCAGAGGAGGACGAGGCGAACAAAAAGGGACGCCGACGAGGAGATGCATGGGCGCGGCAAAGACGGACGGATGATCAGGGGGGAGGATAAGAAGCAGGCGTAGGCGGATAACAAAGACATAATAAAGATAGAATTCATCAAACGGGAAAACAAGAAGATGAGGAGGAAGAGGATACAGAAGAAGAAAGGGAGACGGAGGGGAATGCAAAGGGAGGGAGAAGAAGAGGTGGAGAGGCGGCAGAAGAGCACGAACAAGGTGATGGTTCATGAGAACATGATGAGGAACGCGGATAAGAGGATGACGAGTTGGCAGAAGCAATTATCGACATGGAGGTACGGAAAGGGAAGAAGACGATGGCCAGGAGGCACTCGAGGATACAGAAGAAGTGGGATCGTAGAAGGAGGGACAAAAATACACACGACGAGAAGGAACAAAGAGAAACTGACGGAACTCCTGCCTGGCCGTGCCCCCCGCGAAGCGATATGCATCATATCTACGACGGGCCACTCTTCACGATTCTCTTGGCGGCGCCCACAAGGGGGTGGCGCGAGGGGGATGGGCTTCTGAGGAGGCGAAGGGGCTTCTTGGAAAGCACGGGCCTCCTCAGAAGGCTCCGGAGGCTTCTAAGAAGGGCTTCTTCGAGGCGAGGCGGGCTTCGAAGAAGCCCCCGTGGCTTCTCAAAAGCCCCCCTGCCTTCTTCGAAGGCCGCCACCCTCGTGGGCGCCGCCAATTTTCGGCCTCTCGGGGCTGGGACAGTCGGCAAGGCACCTCCAGGCCGAGAGCTGGTCCTGGGAAGTGTAGGACGAAGCCAGGACGAGGATAAATTCGGGTATGGCTGAATCGAGAATCTCTGAGATCTGGTGGTTCTGGAGAATGTCTCGGGCGCCGCGGCCGTCTCAGAGCGTTCCGGAACGCTCTGGAACGCATCTATCCTCGCCGCAGGCCCGTCCGAAAGTGGCCTCGACCCCGGGGGTCCGCGCAGTCACGCTGTGAGGAGAAAGCCGCACGTCGTTGGAGGCCTGCGGATGGAGGCCTCCCAAGTGGGGCTAACAATTCAAATGTGAGCGGAAAGGGGAGGAGGAGGCGGATGATGAGGAGGAGGAGGATGGGGAAGAGGAGGAGGATTAGGACGAGCAGGATGAGGAGGAGGATGAGGAATGAGGAGGAGGAGGAGGAGGAGGAGGAGGAGGAGGAGGAGGAGGAGGAGGAGGAGGGGGAGGGGGAGGAAGATGAGGATGAGGATGAGGATGAGGAGGAGGAGGAGGAGGAGGAGGAGGAGGAGGAGGGCCGCGCCGACCTGCCGACGCATGCGGCGACAGCGGGATGGTGAAGAGTCGCGTCGTATCGTCGGTGCCTCGGCGACGTGGCGCGGTGCTTCGAGCCCATCGGCGCCCGCCCCATCGGAGGAGGCCTGGAGGTGAGGAGCCCCGAGTCGGCTGCGCGCGGTAAAGGTGGCCTTGGGAAAACAGTGGCTTTGTGCGCGCGGCTTGCCGCTCGTTGCGTGCGATGTGGCGGCATAGCAGCCCGCGCGCATGTCGGCGGCGAGCGAGGGGGGGGAATAAGAAGGAGAAGGCCTTCTCAGAAGGCGGCGGGATTTCTCAGAAGCCCTCGCACCTTCTGCGAAACTGTCCGCCCCTGGTGATGTTGGATCGCCTCAGGCATCGATTTTTCAGGCATTCGTATGGTATTCCGTGACTTGGGCACGTCGCCGCCACAAGGCTTCTATTATCAGGACATCCGGCTTGTCAGCAAAGATTTGTAAGTTACGGAGTTGCACATATTTGACTTGTGGCCGCCCGCAGGCGTGCGCCTTTCAGCGCACGGGGCGGCAGATCCCTGGACCTTAGTAGTGCTGACGGTGCAACGGACCGCACGAGAAGAGAGGATTTATCTTTATTTGATTAAAGAACATCTGCGAAACTGTCCGCGTCTTCGGGGAAGGCTTCGAGAACTTCTCAGAAGGCTGGGGGGCCCCCGAGCCTCCTGAGAAGGCCCGCCCCTTCGCACTTCCCCCCCCAGGCTCGCCGCCGAGCATGGGTTTGGCCCCCCAGCGGCCCCCAAAGGCCGCGCCCCCAAAGGTCGCTCCTGCCAAAGGGCCATTGTCCCGCGTGCCCGCCCGAGGCCAACGGGTCGAGGGACCCCAGGCATAAGTCGGGCCTGTCCCCCTACAGGGGGATTTGGGATGAAAAAATTGAAAATAATCAAACATACACCACAATTGTCAACAAATACTCAAAAAATCATCCCCTGATTATTTCTACATATATTTCCGAATATCCATCCTGTAGAAGGACAGGCCCGACTTCACCCCGGCGCTCTCCTCGCGACCCGCTGCCCGTCCCTTCCCAAGTCTGCCGACGGGCCCCCGGGCCCTGCGCACATGGGCACCTCGGGAGCACCCCCCCCGTGGGATGCCACGGCAGGGAGACCGACAACAACGATCAAGCAGATATGCCTCCAGGAACCCCCTTCCCCTCGGGGACCTCTCCTGAGGGGGGGCGCTGGGGGGGGGGGGGATTGGCTCATCAGAGGGGGACACGTCGAGCTGGAATCGGCGATGCATCGCCGAGAGAACGGCGACAGGTCCCCGAGAGCGAACCTGCACGCTCCTCGGCTGGGCGGGCTGTCGAGCCCCTATCGGCGATCCATGGGTGATCCGGGCTCCATGCGTCCCCCCCCTGAGCCGATTCCCTCCAACGGTAAGGAGCTCTTCGATAGCGTGCCGCCACGGCGGCGCGACACGCCATCCCTTGCGAGCGGACAGCGTGCCGCTCCACTCAGCGGGGCGGAAGGCTGGGAAAGGCTCGGGACGCCTCCTCCTCCTCCTCCTCCTCCTCCTCCTCCTCCTCCTCTTCCTCCTCCTCCTCCCCCTGCCCCCGCTCCTCCTCCTCTTCGTACTCCTCCTCGTGACCTCCGCCTCGTGCCGAAGTCCTGATAGGGCGGGATGACATGCAGCCCACTGGTCGCAGGCCTGACCGCGGCCGCCACCTCGGCGACACGCAAAAAGTTTCACCGTAGGCAAGAGCGACCTCAGAGGCAAGAGTGATCTTTGGTGCGCGGCGTAAGGAATCGCGGGGTTGCCAACTCCGGGCGCGAAAGCCGCTGCTACCACCTGGCGTTCAGCGACAAACAGACCCCACTGGGCCAGCACCAAAGGTCACCCCGGCGAAAGGTCACCCTTCCGTTTTGGACGCCCGGAAGGGGTACGGAGAAACTGGGTACGATGCCCAACAGCAAGTGTTGTCCAAAACCGACAGCGGCCGCTGATGGACAGGCGGCCTCCTGCCTCAGCTTGACGCCGTCCGCGGCGACACCGATAGTCTCTGAGCCCATTCTTTCCGTACCTGCTTCGATAGCGTCGATACGTGTAGTCGACCACCAGTCACGAGCTCAACAGCGGCCGAGGGATCCGGCGCGCCACCCTCGGCCGCGTCACCGCGGCGCCACCTGCGACCACACGCAGGAGTGACCCTGGGTTAAGAGTGACCTCTGATGCGCGCCTTTTGGGGGCCGCGGGGGGCTAACCACGAGCGCGCAAGACATTGCTGCCGCATCGCGTGCGGCGATCGGGGGACCCCAGTGGGACCGCACCAAAGGTCACTCCGGCGAAGGATCACTCTTACGTGTAGGCCTAAGTCGGGCACGTCCCCCTACAGGCGGATCTAGAGAGAAAACTAAGAAACAGTCAAACAAAAAAACACATGAACACAGTTCAACCGAGCGCGAAACACCGTCACCAGGCTATTTTTGCTCATTTCTTGAAACCTCCTCCTGTAGAGGGACATGCTCGAATGAACTGTAGGCGCGCCCTCCGCGGCCACGTCGCCGCGAGGCGCCCCGCCGCCCGGCGGCCCCCGCGGCCGGAAGCCAAACGCCACGCAGCGGCGCCCCGAGCCGAGGGTCGCGGAGAGCCACGAGCCTGCGGTCGGGGGGCAGGGGTTGCTGCTGCTGCTGCTGCTGCCAGCTGGCGCGTCGTCGTCATCGTCATCATCGTCGTCATCATCGTCGTCGTATTCGTCGTCCTCGTCCCAGCCATCACTGCCACCACCACCAGCACCGCCACCACCACCACCACCAGCAATATCACCACCACCACCACCATCATCATCATCATCATCAGCAGCAGCAGCAGCAGCATCATCATTATCAGCATCATCATCAGCAGCATCATCATCAGCATCATCATCATCATCATCATCATCATCATCATCATCATCATCATCATCGTCATCCGCATCAGCATAGTCATCGTCAGCCGCAGCAGCATCAGCAGCATCAGCACAAGCATCATCATAGTCATCATCATCAGCATCGTTACCAGCATCAGCACCATCATCATCAACATCAGCATGATCATCATCAACATCATCACCAGCATCAGCATCAGCATCACCACGATCATCATAACCATCATAATCGTCATCATCAGCATCATCAACAGTATCATCAACATCAACACCAGCATCGTCACGGCCATCACGGTCATCAGTATCAGCCGCGTCATCCTCAATATCATCGTCACCACCAGCAGCATCACCATCACCATCACCGTCACCATCATCATCATCATCAGCAGCATCATCATCAGCATCATCATCACCACCACCACCACCAGCATCATCATCATCATCATCATCATCATCATCATCATCGTCATCACCGAAATTATCAGCACGATGGTGGTGCCATGTTGCACCCCACCCCAATATTTCGACATATCAGGAAACGAAAATGCTACAATCTATAAGCGGCGCTCTCAGCATACTACGTGCATGCTCCCAGCTTGCACCCGCCGAGGCTCTTCCCACAATCTATAGCTGGCAGTCTCAGCTTATTATATGCATGCTGTCTGCTTGCAGCCGCCGCCGCTCTTGGCGTTGGCGGGGGACGGTGTGGGGGCCGCGAGAAACTTGAAAGGCTTCGGAATACAAACGGTTGAGGAGCGAACGAGGAGGCACGTACGAGGCACGCGCCCGCACACACGAACCCCCAGACCAGGCCTTCGGGGCTCCCAGAATCAAAGTACGGAGCCCACCCTTTTCGGGGACCGGCGGAGCACAGGCCCCCACGGCCCCCAAAAAACACAGCAGACATCTACTCCTTCCTCAGGGCTCCGAGGCTCCATTCGGGAAAATTCGCGACCCCCCAACTGCGCACATCCACATCAGTACTCATTCGTATACTCATTAACACATGATGGTGGTGTCCTGTTGCAGCCCACCCAAGATTTTGACACATCAGGAGGCGAGAAGTGCTACAATATATGGCTGGCTGTCTCAGCCAACTCTGTGCATGCTCTCGGCTTGCAGCCGCCGAAGCGCTTCCCGCCGCCGACCGCGAGCCTTCCAGGACATGCCAGTTGACTCTGCACCCTGTGCTGACAAAATGACAGCCGTGCCGGACTCAGAAACAAATAATTCTGGCACTCACGGACAGCCAGAGCAGACCCCCAAGCCCAACCTCGCTGCGCGCCCGCTGAACTTCCAGTGACTTGTCACTGGCCAAACACGATTACCTGCAAAACGCCGTTGGCTGCGTGATAAACCACACGCGCACACCTGCGGCCGAGGTTCGCCTGGGCTCCTGGGAACCTCGCGGCCGCCAACCCCATGTCTGACATGGGTGCGTACTTGATCGCCGGCAGGGGCAGACGGCTCAACGCGCCGATCAACTGCCTCCGGATGGCCTCTCTCTCCACGCGGACGTCGAGGTCGAGGGCGCCCCGCGCTGGGTTGGCCCATCTGGCCTCGAAAGACACCTGGCGGTCAACCGCGCGGACGCCGAAGAAACCCGGTGCGAGCAGGTCACACGTCACGTGGAGCTCTCGATATTGGCCTGGCCTGTGCAACTCTTGCCAGGACTCCTGCGCGTGCGGGATCACTCCCAGGATGGCGCCAAGGTGTCCGATCGGCGTCGCCACGTAGAGCCAGGACGGGAACGCGGCGGCGACGGCTGCCCACGTCACTCCACGACTGGGGGCCCTCCAGCCCTAACGGACCGCGGCCGCGCGCGCGCGGAGCAGCGCCCAGCCGCCTCCGCCCGCTGCCCTCGCCCTGGCCGCCTGTGGAGGCTGCTGAGCCACGGCTGCCAGCGGGGCCACCACCAGCCCGGCCGCGCCCCCGGCCGCGTCGCCGGCCGCCTGGGGCGGTGGGATCGCCGCTGCCGCCGCCGCCGCCGCCGCTGCCGCTGGCCGCGGCGGCTGCGGGCCGAAGAGGTCGTCCACTGCCGCCCCCAGGCTGCGCGCCTGCGGTGGCCTCTGCGGCGCTGCTGGCGATGCCGCCCGCCGTCCGCGTGCCAGCGGTAGCGGTGGCTGGCCCTCTTGTGGCGGGGGGTACGCGCCGCCCGCTGCCTTCCTGTAGCCTGCTGGCGGCTTGCGGAGGATGCCCTTCGGGAAGTGGCAGGCCAGCTGCTGCCCCGCCTCGGTCAGCGTAACCATCGCGATGTTCGACTGCATCCCCAGCTTCACCGCGTCCCCTGGAGCGGACGGCGCGCGGGGGCCACAGGCTGTGGCTCCGCCGCCGCCGAGCCCGAGCGGGGCCCCCCGCCAACCTCGGGCGGGGACATCTGCGATCGACGACGACGACGACGACGACGACGACGACGACGACAACGACTGGCTGAAAGGACCTTGCACAGCCTGTCCCGAGCCGAAAGCCCGCAGCGCCGCGAGGTTCTGGCCAGGGGGCTGTGGTCTCTGGAGCAGGGCTCCACGAAGGGGCTGGCAGCGCTGGCGCAGTGGTGGGCCTCTGTCCTATCGGGCCAGGGCCTGGCGCAGGGGACGGGGCAGCTGCCGCAGCCCCCTGGCCCTCGCCGTCCTCGCCGACCTCGGTGAAGTACGCCTCCAGCCCGTCTCCTCCGCTGTCGCAAGCACTCGCAAACGCCCGTCGACGGCGCCACCTGGACCACCGCGTAGCGCACCGTCACGGCAGCGTCCGAGCCAGCACGCCGCACCTGATCAGGAAGGAGAGCCCTCCCCACACGCGAGAGCGTCCACCGTCGGCCAGGGCAACGGTCACCGCATCAACGGTCAGCAGCCCCAACCCGCAGTGCAGCATCCGGTCGAGGCGGTCCTCCTCCTCTTCCTCCTCCTTCTCCTCCTCCTCCTCCTCCTCCTCACCGATGGCGCGGGCCCAAAATTTATCCGCTAACTTCGGCCAGCCGCTGTCGTCACTGGCCACGCGCCGTACTCGGGCCTCCGCCTACGTGCCCTTGACCCCCGCCTCGACAAAGGACCACAAAGCCTGGCGCATGTCCGTCGAGGACAGCGTGGGGCTGCCCAGTGCCAGTCTCGTGGCCACGGGCACCGGGGCAGCGACCAGCCTCTCGCCCTCGTGCGCCTGCGTCCTGGGTGCACTGCCAGCGTTGCTGCTCGATCTCGGTCGGGCCACCAGCTCCGCGCAGAGTCTCCAGCCCGCTGCGCCGAGCCTCCGCCGCATCACCACCATCTCGGCAGCCTCCGGCGAGGGTCACCCCGCCAGCTGTCTGCTGCAGCTCCTGTGCTACAGCCGACCGCGCGTCTTTCTGATCCACGGGTGGAGCCCGCAGCTCCCCCTCAGGGCTCCATCGCGTAGGCCCTGTGGCGGGGTGGGCCTCCGCCGATCCCCCGCGAGAAACTCGAAAGGTTTCGGCGCACACACGGTTGCGGAGCGAACGATATGCACCCACGAGGCACGCGCCCGCGCGCACGAGCCCCCAGCCCAGGCCTTCGGGGCTCCCAAAAATCAGGCTACCGAGCCCATCCGCTTCGGGGGCCGGGGGAGGACAGGCATCCAGGGCCCCACAAAAACACAGCTGGCACCTACTCGTTCCTAGTGGCTCCTAGGCTCCATTCGGGAAAGTGTGCGATCCCCCTCCCCAACTGTACAATTCCACATCAGTACTCAGTATTATATTCATTAACACATCATTATCAGCATCAGCATCAGCACCATCACCATCATCATCATCATCATCATCATCATCACCACCACCACCACCACCACCACCACCATCATCATCATCATCATCATCATCATCATCATCATCATCATCATCATCATCATCATCATCATCATCATCATCATCATCATCATCATCATCACCATCATCATCATCATCATCATCATCATCATCATCATCATCATCATCATCATCATCATCATCACCATTGACAGCATCAGCATCATTATTATCCCCATTATCATCAGCAGCAACAGCATCGTCATCGTCATCGTCATCGTCCTCATCATCATCAACATCATCATCATCATCATCATCAGTATCATCTTCATCTTTACCATCATCATTATCATCATCAGCAGCATCATCATCATCGTCATCGTCATCAGCATCATCGCCATCGTCATCTTTCTCGTTCGTCGTCATCCTCGCCATCGCCGTCACCATGGTCACCGCTACCACCATTACAGTCACCATCATCCTCGTCGTTTTTGCCACTGCCATCATCAGCAGCTCCTCGGCGGGGCGCGGAAGGGTGTGGGACAGAAGACGGGGGGGGCACCTCCCTGCAGGGGCAGGGAGGGCTCATCAGAACGCAGACGTCCGACGCGTCATCAGTTGTTCACCACCACGTGGCTCCCAAGAGGTCTAAACCCCTGCCTGGGGACCGGCTGCCCAATCTGAGTCTACTCCTTGACGACCCAGAGGCCCGACGTGGGCCCCCTGAGGCAGAAGCCGGCGAAGGACCCCCCCGGTCCTGACTTTTCCACGCAGCGACGGGGTCGGGGCTTGTAATGGGGCACGCCATGCGTAGCTTGCCACTGGGGCCCCTTCGGTGGAGCGCGCCGAGATCGACATGCGGAGGGGGGGGTGCGGAGACGTGGGACGCCGCGGATTCAGAGCAAGGAGCCAACTCTACCAAAGAGGGCTGGGGGAAAAATGCCCGGTGACGTCCCCAACCCTTTTCTGACACGGAGCAGCTATATTAAGGACCGCTCAACACAGACGAACATGAGAAAAAAAAAACGAACTCCGCAGCCCGCAAGGGAGCCACAAGGTCTGGGCTGGGTTCGCGCGGAACTCTACTCAGCTGGACCTCCCAGGGGCCCACGAAATGGAGGCCAGTGGCGCGATTCGCAGCCCCCAATGGAGCCGCGATGTTTCGGCAGATCCACGCGGACCTCCACCCCACTGGACTTCCCAGGAGCCTACGAAAGTGGCGACAATGGCGCGGTTCGCAACCACCCAGGGAGCCGCGTAGTCTCGAGAGTTCCGCGTGGACCTCCACCCCGATGGACCTCCCAGGAGCCCACGAATGTGGCGACAATTGCGCGGATCGCAGCCCCGCCGGGCCCGCGAGATCTCGACGAGGGAGAGGACGGCCAAACAGGAAGAGGGGCTGGGTTGACGGGAGGGGATAAAGGGGAGGTTGGGAAATGCTCTTCGCCGTCGCAGTCACCGTCGTCGTTTCCGTCGTCGTCCACGTCGTCGCCGTCGCCGTCGTCGCCGCCGCCGTCGCCGTCGCCGTTGTCGCTGTCGCCGTCGCCGCCATGGCCTCAGCGGTCGTCGTCGTCGTCGTCGTCGTCGTCGTCGTCGTCGTCGTCGTCGTCGTCGTCGTCGTCGTCGTCGTCTCGTCCTCGTCGTCGGCGTCGTCGTCGTCGCCGCCGCCTCCACCGCCGTCGTCGTCGTCGTCGTCGTCGTTGTCGTCGACGTCGTCGTCGTCGTCCACGCCACCGCCGCCGCCGCCGCCGCCACCGTCGTCGTCGTCGTGGCCGTCGTTGGCGATCGGCCTCCGCAGAGGGCGGCACGCCGGCGGCGGCGCCCAGAGGCCTCGCAGAGCTCCGCGCTGCCCGCCGCGAGGCGGCGCCCCCGCCCGGCGGCCGCCGCGCCGCCGGGACCGTGCGCGGGAGGCGCGCGCGGCGGGCAACGCGCTGCCGAGCGGCACCGCGTGCGACGGCAGGGCGACGGCGGCGATGGCGACGGCCGGGCGGCGACGGCGACAACAACAGCAGCAGCAGCAGCAGCAACAACAACAACAATCATTCTAAGACTGTTCGCTCTTACTTGCCCGTGTCATTCAAAACGAGTTCCCCACACCCTCGACACCCGCCCTTGATGTATCCGATCACACCCCCTTTGGGGGGATTCTTTCTCTTTGCGGGGGACGGCGGGCTTAGACACGCGGGCAAACCTGAACGGGCAGATAATCCTCCATGGGCGTATATGTGCCCGCCATTGGAATTGTTGTGGGCCCTGCAAAAAAAAAGGGGGGAACGAGGGAGAGTGGGAGGAAGGGAGGGGGAAGGACGGAGGAAGAGGGAAAACGCCAGGAGAGAAGGAGCGAAGAGGTGGGCGGCTGATCAGAAGCAGAGAGAAAGAGAGAGAGAGAGAGAGAGAAAACAAAAATAAAAGAGCGAGAGAGAGAGAGAGAGACATCAAAAACAAAACATAAGAGATGTAGAGAAAGAGAGAGCAAGAGAGGGGAGAGACAGAGGGAAAGAAAGAGGGAGGGATGAGGCAGGAGAGGGGAGAGAGAAGAGGGGAGGGAGAGGAGGGAGAGGGGATAGGGCAGAGAGGTAAAGGATGAGGGAAGAGAGGAGGGAGAGAGAAGGGAGGAGAGGAGGGAGGAGGGAGGAGGGAGGAGGGAGGAGGAGCAGGAAGGTAAGAACGTGAACGTTCGCGGAAGTCCTAGGCGAAAGCGCCATTCCTGAAGGAAGTCTCGGGCAGGAACCCACGACGGGCGGGCGATCCCCTGACGGGCGGGTCGGGCGGGTGGGACATTCAAGCGGGATGCCTTAGTATGGCGAGAGCGCGCTTCCTAAGTAAATTGTGACGGCGTCCTTGGCGCAGCGTGTTTCCTGAGCGTCGAAAGCGCGATTTCTGAATAACTTACAAGAAAGTCACAAGCGAGAGCACAATACCTGAATGACATGTGACGGGTCTCTGGCGGGAGCGGGGGTCTTGATTAAATTGCGAGGAAGTCTTGTTCCAATTGCGAGGAAGTCTGAAGCGGGAGCGCCGTTCCTGAGTAAGTTGTGAAGAAGGCTCAGATGGAAGCGGGGGTCCTGACTAAATTGCGAGGAAGTCACAGGTGGGAGCACCAATCCTGAGTAAATTGTGAGGAAGTCTCAGGAGCGGAGGTCCTGAGTAAATTTGGAGGAAGTCTCAGGCGGGAACCGTTGTTGTTGTAATCCGGGGGGGCCAGGGGCCCAGTTTGAGCACCAAGACTTTCCTTGTCAAAAAACAAGGTGCGCACGTCGATGGGGCACACTCTGATTAAGAAAAACAATATGCACCAGTGAGGGGGGACCAACAATAATGACTCTTCAGGAATGAGAGTTCAAACGCAACAACAGCAATCATTATAAGACTGTTCGCCCTTACTTGCCCGCGTGTCATTCAAAACGAGTTCCCCACACCCTCGACACCCGCCCTTGATGTATCCGATCACACCCCCTTTGGGGGGATTCTTTCTCTTTGCGGGGGACGGCGGGCTTGGACAGAATGGCAAGCCTGAACAGGCGGACAATCCTTCGTGGGCGTACATGTGCCCGCCATTGAATTTGGTATGGGCCCTGCAAGAAAAGGAGAACGAGGGAGAGTGGGAGGAAGGGAAGGGGGGGGGGCGAAGGAAGATGGAAAACGCCAGGAGAGAAGGAGCGAACAGGTGGGCGGTTGATTAGAGGCAGAGAGAAAGAGAGAGAGAGAGAGAGAACAAAAAAAAATATAAACAAACATAGAAGAGAGGTAGAGAAAGAGACAGGCAGACAGAGGGGAGAGAGAGAGAGAGAGAAAGAAAGAGGGAGGAGGCAGCAGAGGGGAGGGAGAAGGGAGGAGGGAGAGGAGGGAGAAGGGATAGGGCAGAGAGGCATACGGATGAGGGAAGAGAGGAGGGAGAGAAGGAAGGAGAGGAGGGAGGAGGGAAGAGGGAGAGGGAGGAGGAGCAGGAAGGTAAGAGCGTGAACGTCCGAGGAAGTCCTAGGCGAAAGCGCCATTCCTGAAGGAAGTCTCGGGCAGGAACCCACGACGGGCGGGCGATCCCCTGACGGGCGGGTCGGGCGGGTCATTCAAGCGGGATGCCTGAGAATGGCGAGAGCGCGCTTCCTAAGTAAATTGTGACGGCGTCCTTGGCGCAGCGTGTTTCCTGAGCGTCGAACGCGCGATTTCTGAATACATTCCATGGAAGTCACAGGCAAGAACGCAATTCCTGAATAACATGTGAAGGATTCTCTGGTGGGAGCGGGGTCCTAATTACATTGCGAAGAAGTCTTGATTCAATTGCGAGGAAGTCTCAAGCGGGAGCGCCGTTCCAGAGTAAGTTGTGAAGAAGTCTCAGATGGGAGCGCGGGTCCTGACTAAATTGCGAGGAAGTCACAGGTGGGAGCACCAATCCTGAGTAAATTGAGAGGAAGTCTCAGGGGCGGGGGTCCTGAGTAATTTTAAAGGAAGTCTCAGGCGGGAGTCGTTGTTGTTGTTGTTGCTGTTGTTGTTGTTGTAATCCGGGGGGGGCCAGGGGCCCAGTTTGAGCACCACGACTTTCCCTGCCAAAAAATCGGGTGCGAGCGTCGAGGGGCACACTTTGAGTGAGGAAAAACAGCATGCACCCGTGAGGGGGGGAGCTAAACAAGTATTCGTCAGACATGAAAAAAAACAACAACAACAACAACAACAACAACAACAACAGCAGCAACAACAACAACAACAACAATCATTTTACCCGAACGCTCAGTGTTCTCCCCAGTGCCAGGGTTTTCATGCGACGCCAGCCAATACCCCCACTTCGTGGGGGGGCAATGCAAGCTCTACCAAACATCCACACGACTCTCGGGAACCACCCACACCCAGCTTCCCGCCCTATGACGTCAGGACACTTCACTTCGTGGCGCGCGGACGATCGTGGATACTACACTGGCGTGGAGTACACACCCGCAGAGGTTGATCACTTGTTTGGGCCCCGCATGTGCCCCGCATCGTGCATTCGTTGCGCATGACATAGAGAGAGCAAGACAGAGAGAGAGAGAGAGCAAGACAGAGAGACAGAGAGAGAGAGAGAGAGCAAGACAGAGAGCCAGAGGAGAGAGAGATAGAAAGAGATTCGTCACAGCAACGAATGCACGATGCGGGGCACATGCGGGGCCCAAACAAGTGATCAACCTCTGCGGGTGTGTACTCCACGCCAGTGTAGTATCCACGATCGTCCGCGCGCCACGAAGTGAAGTGTCCTGACGTCATAGGGCGGGAAGCTGGGTGTGGGTGGTTCCCGAGAGTCGTGTGGATGTTTGGTAGAGCTTGCATTGCCCCCCCACGAAGTGGGGGTATTGGCTGGCGTCGCATGAAAACCCTGGCACTGGGGAGAACACTGAGCGTTCGGGTAAAATGATATTATTTGACAGGTATTATTTGACAGGGATGATGGCCCTGGCAGGTGCGCAACCGTTGTCGCAGAAGTTTGAAAAAGTTGCTCGCAAAAGCCCGTTTGACAAAATTGTTTAAAAAGTGATGGTTTTCCTACGAATCCGCAAGAGCGCGCGGGATGAGATTTTGACAATTTTTTATTTAAAAAACCATTGGGTTTTTGATGTTTTTATGTTGAAATCGTTCCGAAACCTAAGGTTTTGGAAGGATTTCGTCTTGCACGCGCGAATGTCCACTTTAGCTTATTTTTTGCAAGGGATTCTTGAAATTGGATTACATTTGAACAAGAAATTTCATTTTATAGTGTTTTTTGCAAGGGAAAGCGGGGGGGAACAAAACAACCGGATCCGGTACTAATCCACTTTTCTGAAGCTTTCGCGAAAAAATAATGAAAATGTAGCTGCGGCCTAGGTTTTGGAGGGGGGTCGTGTACCAGGGGTCCCAACAATAATTATTCTTTAGAAGTAATAATGTTCAACAACAACAACAACAACAACAACAACAACAACAACAACAACAACAACAACAACAACACCAACACCAACAACAACAACACCAACAACACCACCAACAACAACAACACCAACACCAACAACAACAACAACAACAACAACACCAACAACAACAACAACACCAACACCAACAACAACAACAACAACAACAACCACAATAACAACAACAACAACGACAACGACAACAACAACAACAACAACACCAACAACAACAACAACAGCAACAGCAACAGCAACAACAGCACCAACAACAACACTCATTGTAAGACAGTGTGTTCTTATTTGATCGCGTGCCACGCAACACGTATTTCCCAAACCCTCGATACCCGCCCTCTTTGTCTTCGACCGTACTCCCTCGGGGGTATATCTTCCTTACCTGCCGTGCACAGTTAGCGCAACCCCAAAAACAGGGGAAGCGAGGACGGATGGGGGAAGAGAAGGATGGACCAACGTGAGAGGGCCTCTCGGAGCAAATCGCGAGGAAGCATCGAGCGGGAGCCCTTGTCATCGCGGCTGCGTCCCCACTGATTTGGCTGAGTTGTGAGGATATCCACAGCGAGAGCGCTGTTCCTGACTTCGGAAACCTCTGGCCAGGGCCGCCCAGATCGCGAGGAAATATCGAGCGGGAGCCTTGTCGTCGGGGCTGGGCATCCGCGAACTTGATTGAATCGCGAAGAAGTCTCATGCGAGAGCGCCGTTCCTGGGACCTCTGCGGGCTGGGTCCTCTGTGGGCGCACTTGGGGCCTCCGATGGCTGCGTTGGGGAGCCTCAGTGGGCAGCGCGCTGGGGCCACTGCGGGCGCGCTTGGGGCCTCTGCGGGCTGGCACCTATGTGGGCGCCCGTGAGGCCTCTGTTGGCTATGTCGGGGGGCTTCAGTGGGTAGCGCGCTGGGGCCTCTGCGGGCGCGCTTGGGGCCTCTGTGGGCTGCGTCGGGGGCCTCAGCGGACAGCGTGCCGGGGCCGCTGTGCGCGCTCGGGGCCTCTGCGGGCTGCGGCCTCTTTAGGCGCGTTTAGGGCCTCTGTGGGCTGCGTCGGGGGCCTCAGCGGACAGCGCGCGGGGGCCTCTGTGAACGCGCTCGGGGCCTCTGCGGGCTGGGGCTTGTCGGCGCGCTTGGGACCTCTGTGGGCTGTGTCGGGGGGCCTCAGTGGGCAGGGCGCTGGGGCCTCAGTGGGCGCGATTGGGGCCTCTGTGGGCTGGGGCCTCTGTGGGCTGAGTCGGGGGCCTCAGTGGGCAGCGCGGGGGAGTCTCTGTGGGCGCGCTGGGGGCCTCTGCGGCCTGAGGCCTCTGTGGGCGCGTTTGGGGCCTTGTGGGCTGCGTCGGGGGCCAGAGTGGGCAGTTCGCGAGGGCCTCTGTGGACGCGCTTGGGGCCTCTGCGGGCTGGGGCCTCTGTGGGCGCGCTTGGGGCCTCTGTTGGCTGCGCCGGAGGGCCTCATCGGACAGCGCGCTGGGACCTGTGGTCGCGCTTGGGGCCTCTGTGGGCTGGGGCCTCAGAGGCCTCTGTGGGCGCGCTTGGGCCTCAGTGGGCTGTTTCGGAGGCCTCGGTGGGCAGCGCGCGGGGGCCTCCGTGGGCGCGCTCGGGGCTTCTGTGGGCTGGGGCCTCTGTGGGCGCGCGCGGGGCCTCTGTGGGCGTTGTCGGGGGGCCTCAGTAGGCAGCGCGCTGGAGATTCCGTGGGCGCGCTTAGGGCCTGTGTGCTGGGGCCTAAGTGGGCAACGCGCTGGGGCCTCTGCGTTTAGGCCTCTGTGGGCTGGGGCATTTGTGCGCGCGCTGGGAGCTCTGTGGGCTGTGCCGGAGGGCTTCAGTGGGCAGCGTGCGGGGACCTCGGCGCGCTTGGGGCCTCTGCGGGCAGGAGCCTCTGCGGGTGCGTGTGGGGTCTCTGTAGGAAGTCGGGGCCTCCGTGGGCACGCTCGGGGCCTCTGTGTGTCGGGGGCCTCAGTGGGCAGCGCGCGGGAGCCTCTGTAGGCGCGCTTGGGGTCTCTGCGGGCTGGGGCCTCTGTCGGCGCGCTTGGGACCTCTGTGGGCTGTGAAGGAGGGCCTCAGTGGGCAGCGCGCGGGGGCCTCTGTTGGCGCGCTTGGGGCCTCTGTGGGCTAGGGCCTCTGTGGGCTGTGTCGGGGGGGGCCTCTGTGGAACGGGGGGCTTCCGTGGGCAGCGCGCTGGGGCCTCTGTGGGCGCGCTTGGGGCGGGGGTTGGGGCCTCTGTTAGCTGTGCCGGAGGGCCTCATTGGACAGCGCGCTGGAGCCTCTGTGGGCGCGCTTGGGGCCTCTGTGGGCTGGAGCCTCTGTGGGCTGTGTCGGGGGCCTCAGTGGGCAGCGGTCGGGGCCTCTGTGGGCAGCGCGGGGGAGCCTCTGTGGGCGCGCTTGGCGCCTATGTGGGCTGTGCCGGAGGGCCTGCGGGCAGCATGCTACGGTCCCACTGGGTTGTGTGTTGGGGGCCTCAGTGGGCAGCGCGCCAGGACCTCGGTGGGCAAGGGCCTTTGCGAATACATCTTGAGGAAGTATCGAGCGGGAGCCCTTGTCGTCGCATGTGGGCCTCCACCAATTTGACTGTATCATGAGGAGGTCTCGAGCGAGAGCGCCGTTCCTGAGTTCGGGGGCCTTCCTGGCCAGGGGCTCTCGGAATAAATCGTGAGGAAGTATCGAGCAGGAGTCTTTGTCGTCGTGGCTGGGCCCCCAGCCAACTTGATTGAATTGCGAGGTAGTCTCGAGCGAGAGCGCCGTTCCTGAGTTCGGAGGCCTCTCTGGCCGGGGTGTCTCGAAGTAAATTGCGAGGAAGTATCGAGCGGGAGCCGTTGTTGTCGTAGCTGGGCCTCCAAGGGCGCACTTTTAGGGTCAAACCTACGCTCGAGCGGGAGCCTCGTGTTCAGAGTAAATGTAGCCGTCGTCGAGGCGAAAGCGACTGGAACCGTTTCCGGAGATCAACAATAATTATTCTTTAGAAGTGACTATCCAACAACAACCACAACAATAACCATAACAACGACAACGACGACGACGACGACGACGACGACGACGACGACGACGGCGTGGACGACAGCGTGGACGACGACGACGACGATGTGGATGACGACGTGGACGACGATGTGGACGACGACGTGGACGACGACGTAGACGACGACGTGGACGACGACGTGGACCACAACGTGGACAACAACATGAACCACAACGTGGACGACAACGTGGACGACGGCGTGGACGACGACGTGGACGACCACGGCGATGGCGTCAGGACCCCTCGCGTGGCCCACAGAGCCCCACGGGACTCCGGAGTTGTGCGACAAGGTGTTGGCCAGGACCACCTTGGGGCAACCAGGGAGCTCGGGCGTCGAGTCGAGCAGGCGGCGCTGGGTTTGGCGACGACGCCCCCCGAGCCCTTCCCCCCGGTCGAGCGCACGACCTCCTTCGTTGATGTCTTGCGGCCCCCTCCTCTCCGCCCGCCGTCTCGAACGGTCCAGTGACCGCCGCCCGCCGCCCGCCGCTCGTTCCCGCGGCGTTCGGCCTCGGGGGAGGAGAAGCTTTGGGGCTCCAGGACCATCAACAGAAATCGGTAATAAAAAAAACTGTGTGACAAAGACTGGGGCGGGACCCCCGTAGTGAAAAAACACGGGATCGGAGGTCTGGCCTGCTCCTCCTCTCCCCCGTCCCAGCCCGTGCTCTCCCTTACCCCCTCCTCCTCCACATACTCCTTCCCCAAAGTCCTCCACCTCTCTCCCTTTTAGATCTCGTCCCTGCCGCGTCGCCAAGCGTGCTCGTAGGCTGGGGCGGGCGTCTCGCTTCAGACTTCCAGGCGCTTTACGATCCTGCGTCTGGAAACGTCCAGCAGGTGCACGGATGGAAGGTCGAGTGTTCTCTCACCGTAGCGGCGCGCACGTTCGTCTTAAAACCTTCCCAGGGTTTGAAGGGCGCCCAGGGACACACAAACAAATGCACACAAATCCCACGATTCCGCATATTTTATTATATGTTCTGGGTTGCCCGTCTTCCCACCCACTTCCCATATTTTCCCACGTTTTCCTTCGGAATCGACGGTTAATTGTGTCTGTGTGTATTTCCCCATCCTGATCAATATACGCATGGAGGGCTGATCAGCTTCCAAATGTCGCTCTCGCCTTGGCGCCGCGCGCATTCGTCTCTGACATCTCTAACAGTTTCACGGATCATATCACGTTGGAGGACGCTTCCTTTTCAACATGTGGCTCTCGTCTGACTTAGATTGCTTGTGCGAGCAGAACTGAAAACAACCTGTGCAAGAGCTACACAAGTCAAGGGCGTCTGACTTCAAAGCGGGCATGTCGTTAGGCCCTTCCTTCACCGTTCAAAGCCTTCCTTAGAGGAACCAAGAAACGGCGTAAACATAAGCTTCCAACGGCCCGCGCGGATTTCTCGGATCCGCGCTAGAGCCCCCTCCCTGGCGCGCGGAACGCGCCAGCCGCCAGGGGGGGGCCCAGCACGGAGTCTAGAAATTCGCGCCGACCGTCGAAAGTTTGTGTGTATGCCGCTTTTTGTGCTTCGATTCCTCGTCGCCGTGTGCACCAGTCGACCTGTTGTTGGGTCGGGCATGTCCTCGTACAGGCGGACTTTGGACGAATCACAAAGAGTACAGCCCAAAAAATGCTAAAGTGCTGTCAAACGTGGTAGAAACATTATACCCCGGCTATTTTTTCCGTTTCACAATTTTTGAATGCTCGGCGGTGGACAAACCTCCCTTTAGTAACCCACCCTTTAATGAAAACGGCCTCGGACCAGAATCGACGGACCTGGACCCACAAAAACGACGGCCGCGTCGCCCTCTCGCGAACCGAACACGGCCAATTCGCTAAGCGACGCGTCAGGGTAGGAGGTCGATCAATCCCCGATAGTTTTCAACCATTTTACCTAACAGCGAAGACTGATAGGTTTTAGGTTTCTAGTGGGGTCAAAAGAGAGCATCCTGATTCCCCAGGGGGGTCTGGGCAGGATCCGGGGGATGCCAGGGAAAACCGGGGACTCCCCATTTTGACTGCCAGGAGCCACATTTTTACTGCCCGGAGCCACCAGAACACCATTCCCAGGCTACATTTTGAATGCCCGGAGCCAGCTGTAGGCCACTTCGTGACCGTCGTGTCCCCAGAACACAATTCCCAGGCTACATTCTGAATGCCCGGAGCCAACTGTAGTCCACTTCGTGTTCTTAGTGTTCCCAGAACACCATTTCCAGGCCACAGTTTGAATGCCCGGAGCCAACTGTAGGCCACTTCGTGTTCTTCGTCTTCCCAAAACACACATCCCAGGCTACATTTTGAATGCCCGGAGACAACTGTAGGCCACTTCGTGTTCTTCGTGTTCCCAGAACACCATTCCTGTAGCATATTTTGATTGCCTGGAGCCAGCTGTGGGCCACTTCATGATCTTCGTGTTCCCAGAAAACACACCAATCCTGTGCCATATTTTGAATGCCCGAGCTGAGGCAGGCTGAGGCCGAGGCAGGCTGCGGCCGAGGCAGGCTGAGGCTGAGGCTGAAGCACGCCGAGGCAGGCTGAGGCTGAGGCTGAGGCAGGCTGAGGCTGAGGCAAGCTGAGGCTGAGGCTGACGTGAGGCAGAGGCAGGCTGAGGCTGAGGCTGAGGCAGGCTGAGGCTGAGGCAGGCTGAGACTGAGGCTGAGGCAGCCTGAGGCTAAGGCTGAGGCTGATGCAGGCTGAGGCTGAGAGGCTGACGCTGAGGCTGAGGCAGGCTGAGGCTGAGGCCGAGGCAGGTTGAGGCTGAGGCAAGCCGAGGCAGGCTGAGGCTGAGGCTGAAGCTGAGGCAGGCTGAGGCTGAGGCTGAGGCTGAGGCTGTGGCTGAGGCTGAGGCAAGCTGCGGCTGAGGCAGGCTGAGGCTGAGGCTGATGCAGGCTGAGGCTGAGGCTGAGGCCGAGGCAGGCTGAGGCTGAGGCTGAGGCTGATGCTGAGGCAGGCTGAGGCTGAGGATGAGGCAGGCTGAGGCTGAGGAAGGCTGAGGCTGAGACCGAGGCAGGCTCAGGCCGAGACAGGCTGAGGCTGAGACTGATGCTGAGGCTGAGACTGAGACCGAGGTAGGCCGAAGCTGAGACAAGGTGTGCCTGAATGGGGGGGGGAGGGAAGGGGGGGGGGGGCGGGGGGAGGAGGGGAGGCTGAGGCAGGCTGAGGCCGAGGCAGGCTGAGGCCGAGGCAGGCTGAGGCTGAGGCTGAGGCAAGCCGAGGCAGGCTAAGGCTGAGGCTGAAACTGAGGCAGGCTGAGGCATCCGTAGGAATCCATAGGAATCCCTAGGAATCCTTAGGAATCCGTAAGCATCCTTAGGAATCCGTAGGCATAGTTAAGCATCCTCAGGAATCCTTAGGAATCCTTAGGATTCCTCAGGAATCCTTAGGAATCCCGAGGAATCCCTAGGAATCAGGATTCCTAAGGATTCCTAAGGTTTCCTAAGGTTTCCTAAGGATTCCTATGGATTCCTGAGGATGCCTAGGGATGCCTTAGGAATCCCTAGGAATCGTTAGGATTCCATTGGATCCTAAGGCCGTTGCCACTGCGACTGTCATTGCGAATGCGACTGCGACTGCGAGAAGAGCAGAATTCTACAACTGGATTCTCACCTGAATCTTAAGGGGAATGCTTCCAGATATGCTTATACACATCGCTGTTAGTTTGCTTTGCCGGGATAATTGGAGTGCTCCTCCCGTAGAAGGACATCCCCTACTCGAGCAGAAGTCGACCTGCGGACGGCGCCGCCCATTCAGACGGAGCTTCTGCCCGAAGTGCGGGCCGCGGGGCGCTCGCCTCTCCCAACGGAGCGCCTCCCTCGCGCAGAGTACCTGCTGCAGGAGGGCTGGGTCGTGCCGACCCCCTGGCGTTGGCCTCAGAGGGAGCGCACAGGGACATACTAATACCATACGCCCTCCTGGGAGGCGCGCGTCTATCTTGTAGTGTGTCGTTTCCCGAGCGGCGTGGCCAGAAAACGCCCGCCACGACGCACATACTATAAGATTTCTCGGTGCGCGCGTCGCCCCCTGTGGGGCGACGCACCTAAAATAAAGTATGTTGGGGTGACGCCGATCTGACACACCGCGGGGATCGTTCAGCCTTTGAACGATGGGCCGACGTCAGAAACGTCAGACCAAATCACCAGGGGGGGCACAAAAGTGGGATAGGGGCAGAGGTGGGGCTGGAGGGAAAGTCGCTCTGGACGGCCCCTGGTGCGTGCCGTGCCGACCGCCTGGCGCTGCCCTCTGACACACCGCGGGGATGTGTTCAGCCCTTGAGCGATCGGCCGACCTCAGAAACGTCTCTGGACGGCCCCTGGTTCGTGTCGTGACGACCCCCTAGCGTTGGCCTCTGACACACCGCGGGGATCGTTCAGCCTTTGAGCGATGGGCCGACGTCAGAAACGTCAGACCAAATCACCGGGGGAGGCACAAAA
>CAUYUJ010018593.1:120000-121222 GCA_963575745.1 Prorocentrum cordatum
TTTCTAGGGAATCGACGATTGATTGTGCCTGTGTTGTTCCCTCCTGAGAGACGGAGGCGCAGGGAGGAGGGCCAGAAGCTGATTGAGAAGCCTGCTCGAACGCGCACTGGGGATGAAGAGAAGGGGGGGGGACTGAGCGGGGGTCCATAGCGTGCCGAACGGGAGGGCGCAAGTCTACGGGGTGGCGTGGACGTGGAGGGGGCGCCCCAGCTTTTTTCTCGACCGCATCTGGCTCTCAACGTGCCACAGAACGGGAAACACTGTCCCTGCGAATCGCCGCCCCATGCCGTCTAGGCCCCCTAGCCCAAGGCGCCCTCGCAGACTGACGCAGGGCGGCCTTGTCTAAGAACGCGAGGAGCAGGGTCTTATGGCATCGCCGAGGCTCTGCATGCCGCCCGGGGTTGTCAGCCCTGCTCGCAAAAGTACATGGCCCCATTCAGGCCGCTGGGGCATCGGGGCTAGCAGTCGCTGTCCGACGCGCACCGGATGCAATTTACTTGGCAGGCCTGGCAAAACGATAGAATCGATAGATATTCCCCCGCGGCAGCGGCGTCCTAAATGATCACGAACCACCCCCCTCCCCGCCTGTTCTCAATAGTGAGCCGCGTGCTGCCGCGATGCTGCCGTCCGTCAGCTGGGGTGGACGAAAAAGGGACTGGGGGGACAAAAAGGTACCCATACCGCTCCCCTAAGGACCTCTCCCAAGGTGCGTTAGTGGGGAAACCAAAAGGTACCAATACTGTTTCTCCCCGGACCTCTCCGCCGACACCGTTACTCCCCTGACCTCTCCGGGAATGCGTCCTGACCAGGATTTCGATGCGAATCCAACGGTGGCGACGAGGGCCTCCTAGGAGGCCCCGAAAGAGGAGACGAGGGAAAGGCACTTAGAGGTGTGGGTACCGTCTCCTCCTCTGAGTCCTGGCCAACATTTCGCAAAGAAGCCAGCGGGGGCGGCGAGGGACCTCCAGGACAGGGGGTTTAGCGAGCGAGCACGAGGCGCCAGGAGAGACGGAATAGTTATCGATGGGCGCGCCCTGCGGCGCAGCCCCGACGCCGGCTGCGTGCCACAGCGTTGCCTCAGCAGCGTCTGCCGCGAGGAAGGGTTCCAGCTATGGTTTTTTTGGATTCGGGCAATGTTTCTTGCACTGCGTTCGCCCCCCCCCCCTCCTCGCGAGGAAGGGTTCCAGCTATGGTTTTTTGGATTCGGGCAATGTTTCTTGCA